>JAOEGS010125299.1:36152-81047 GCA_025447755.1 Corythornis vintsioides
GCTCCAGGAAGGGGAAGAAGGAAGTTCTTCCCTCTGTGCTGACCTGCAGCAATCTAAAACTCCTCAGGAGGCTGGCAGCTTGAGAACCAGGCACGGTAGAGGAATTCCCTTGTTCTTCCTCTCTGAATTGTGCCACCTCTTGGCCAACACTGGTGAGGTGAAAGCAGGGTCAAAGAAAGAAGAGACTGAGTACCCCCCATTAGCGTACTTCATTAAACTACCATTTCCATAGGTACACAGACTGTTTTTGGAGGGGGAAAAAAGTAACAACAATTTTTATTCATATTCAGACATTCAGCAAGGCAAAAATCTAGAGATGGAATAAAGTAGAGTCAAGAAAAGAATTCCAAAACCTGCTTGCTTAACCTATAAGCCTTATTTGGGAAACTTCAGAGCTTCTTTGAAGAAGATAATTTTAAACCTGTAACTCTTGGCAGAAATCTGGATTGAGGACTGAGGGGCATTCTTATAATTTCCTGTCCTGTGGTGCACTTTATTCTGAGTAAGAATACTGGAATCTATTCTGAGTTGTTCTGGGAGATACTTTTCAGCATCTGCTGTCCATTCTGATCATTTCAAATGCCTTAGTGTGACCATGGGCTTCCTAAAGAAACAAAAACATTGAATTTCTGACTTGCTTGGTTCAGCAGAAGTCTTACTGGACTTCTGCAGAATACTAACACTCTCTTGCAGGCACTGAGGCATCAGGAAGTTTGAAGGAGAATAATGCTCTTCTGAAGCAGAGATATTTAATGCTTGTTTGTATGGATGGGCTCTGAAAGCACAGTCATTTTATTGGGGATAGAAAAGGTAAAGTCAGTGGACTGATTGTGTGTGTGTGTTGGTGTGGGAACTGGTGGTAGAAATGAATCGAGTTGGACCATTCTGATTAAATACCCTTCCTGTTCATAATTACAAGGTTTATTAACATTAGTATCCAAGGAATTTGCTGGAAAGCTTTTGTAGGCCAGAAGAGGTAAAAGACTTGCAGGCAAGTAGCACAGTCTTGTTGCTGCTCTTGTGAAGTTATGGGTGTTCTACTGCTCCGAATGGGACATAAGCTGTAAGGACTATTGGGGAAGAAGCTCCACCAAAGGTGGTTTGACTGGAGCCTCATGTCATCTTTTACCATGTGCAAGGAACATAGTGAAATCTGTATGCTCTGAAAAAACTGATAGTGGAAGAGCCATTGTAGCAAACTATTTGTTGAGGCAGCTGGGAAGTGTGATGGATGGGATTTTAGCTTGCTATTGATTTCTTAAATATCTGACCTCTCAAGATAGTAATTACAGTGACACTTTATAACATACATGGATTTATGTCTGTGAAGGGTATTAAAAGTACAAACCACTTCTCAAAGAACTTCCTCTGGATGCAACAGAATCAAGTAGGAGCACAAGTCTCTAAATGCAAGAGATTTATTTAGGTTGTGTCACTGCTAAACTGAATTACTGATCAGTGCTTCTGTCTCTCAAAAGGAGTAGGTGATGGTGCAGTACAGTCAGCAGATCTGTTATTGGTATTTCCCAAGAAGGTATGTTCATTAGTGCAGAATGCTGCCCTGTGGGTGCTGCTGAATGGAGCTCTAGCTTGGGCACAGCCTCCTAACTGCAGCTGCCCTGGTCTCCTATATGTTGATAACTCTCCATTTCCAGTGCACAACAGAGAATCTCTGTTCTGTGTCTTCAGCCCAGTTAGCTGTTTGTTCTGCAATTTTAAACAGTAGATTCTACCTTTTACAGATTCAGAGCCCTGAATGGTCAAGTTGAAGGTTCCTGTGTAGAAATCTATGTTGTTTACATGGGTCTAAGTATGTACAGGCTGTTGTTATTTACATGGAAAATGTCGTAGGCTTTTGTTTTTGACAGCATGCCCCGTGTGCACTGGAGAAGGCCAGTGACCATTGTATATTAAAGTACAAAACTCAAGAGTTACTAACTACAGAACCAGTTCTTGAGTTGCACCAAAGGCTGTTGCAGGGCAGGTGGCACCCACTGCACACAGCTGGCCAGCAGCTCTGGGTACAGTCACCTGAAAGGGTAAAACATCCTTTACCTTTTCCACTCTCCACAATGTGTGTGTGTGGGAGACACAACCCCCAGAATTTTTACGTTACAGCTTCACTGATCATATTTTCCAAAGAAAAAAATAGCTTAAAATCAATGACTAAAGCAGTGCAAAGTAAATGGCTCTTACCCTAGAAAAATAAAACTTACTCTAAATATATGTCACTTCTACAGTCACTAATAAGTTACTTAGGCTTACGTGTATTTTTTAATGAGTACAAGTACTGGTAAGTTTATTTCTAAGGTACAGGAGGAAAGTACTAATCCAGCAGGAACACTTGGGTGTTTCTCTTCTGTCTTTGACAGAAGGTTTGGTCCAAGGATTGAATGAATGCAGCAGTAATTTGAACATGCAGGTTTGGTGCACAGGAAAGGATGCTTGTTGAAGACCTTTTTTATTGCACTTCTATCCAGCAGGATGTGTTTAGGGTTTATGTGAGACACTGACAACACTTTCTAGAAATAACTAACTAAACTGTCTGGTGTTTGGACTTTTAAATTTCATCTCCCAGAAACAGGTCAGGGGCCGAGTCAGGCTCAGGCTTCAAACCTGCTTGGTCCTCCAGACTTTCTAATTCTTTCCGCACTTCCTGAAGGACGCTGCTTTCTTCGTAATCAGAAAGGATTTCTCTGGGCATCAAGCTGAGAAATGGCATTTCATCCATCATCAAGGGGTCTTCTTTTTCATTGTTCCTGGTTTCATTGACAGACAGTTCACACAGGGATGTAGTGCTGTGGCTGTTGGTGAAAGAGAGACACCTGGTCATACATCTTCCCATGCTCTTTTGCTGCTTCCTTACTAAAATAAAACTTGATTCCCTCCCTCCCCCCACGGAAGCATGTTCTATGCACAGTACTGTCAGCTCTGCCATGGCTGTCTCCAGAGACATCTGCTTTTTACGTGCTTGACTGCTGGAGTCAAAGGTGAGATTTCCACATACAGCTGGAGCAAAGATCCTAACAGAAGTGTTTTGATCTAGGAGAAAAGATGGCAGTGGATCTCAGCACAGTCTGGCCCCTGCACCTTCGGGCAGTCATGATGACTAGTCCTTCATGTTCAGGTCAGAACACCACGTTAAGAAATGTTATACTCCAACTTAAAAGGAACATAGAAAAAATGTTGTTTATGAGAAAACTGAGCATTACATATTTGGTTCTAAGTAGGGTGGTGGAAAAGCAATTTCAGCTGCCAGCAAACAGAGGTCTCATATTTTTGTGGAAATTTTAAAAGGAACAAGAATGATTTATATTTGTTGACAGGAGCAGGGGAATAGAACTTCATCCTGGTGCATCTACTGGTTCTGGGGACTGCTTGGGACAGACCAGGGCTACAGGTGCCTGTGATAGTGCAAGGTGACTGCTTGGACCAGGCACCCCTCAACAACTCCATAAAGCTGCAGCCTTTTTCACTGGAAACAGAGGGTGAGTGAACAAAAAATGTACATGAAGCTTATTTTGTATTCCAATTTGTTTACTGTCTACATTTTATAGGATATAATCTGATTATTTAGATGCTGTATCCCTCAGTAGTATCACTTGGCCACAGGCCTTTTCAGGCAGAGATGGGCTGTTTCTTCTAATACAAAATGTTACACAAACCTTCAAATTCACCATGAAAATTCACAGAAGCAGCTTTATCTTCCTGTCCATGCAAGTCATGGGCAGGTGGTATGCACAGTGTTAGTGTGCTTGTGCTAGGCCTAAAGACACAATTTTTGTGACCATAGGTGGCTAGTTCAGCTGTATTCACACCTGATTCACTCTTGTGTATCTGTGTCCTGATCTGAAATGTTTTCTTAATAGACACAGCATTTGCTGATAGACCTTCTCTGAGATTAATGGTACTTTGCACATTAACTACAATTTTGATGTTGAAAGGATGGGATCAACTCTGCTTGCTTCTTTAGATTGTATTTATGAAACAAAATGTTACCCACTTTTTCTGTATTAAAAAAATGCAGAAACAGAGTTGGACATGGAAGAAGAGAGAAATATTAACTTCTCTTTCAGTTGTGCCATCCTGTTGAAAGTGAGTTAAAATGGTAGTGTAGGAACAAAACTTGGGGAGCTTATTTCATACTTAGCATATAGGTTTTCTAAAAATGCTTTTAGTGTAAAACTGAAATGATCACACTTTCTCCCAATTGAAATTGTGATAATGTGGGCAGACTGTCTTTTTAAAGCATGATTAAAGGCATGATATATTAAAGCTTTAGCTTCTAGCAGAAAACAGGGAGTCAGCCCCCTTCCTATTCCATGAAACTCCATGGTGCTGAAGTCTGCACAGTGTGAAGTATTTCAAGGCTGAACAGGAGATCTGAAGTCAGCAGTAGGGAAACTGGCATCTCTGGTTAGTTGAAACCTGAAGGAAAGTAACAGCAAAGGTGCCTTTTTTCCCTTGTGCTAGAAGTGGCCAGTACAGCTGATCAGCAGCACAGGAATGTGCCTGGTTACACTTACTGCAGGTATTAAAAGGTCTTTAATATGCTTTATGTATGAAAACAACCAAGCTTCTAGCAGAAGCCCAGTCTAACATGGAAAAAGAACCCCTCAAAAACTTCCAGCACCTTGTTTGCCCAGTTTTGCTTTTTACCTCTGAGGCTGGCAGATCAGGCCACTTGCACACGGGCACCTCTCGAGTACTCCATCAGGTTCCAGCTCCCAGGTGATCAGGTTGAGAAGCCTGTTGGTGGGATCATGGCAGGGCTCACCTTCTTCAGGTAACGGAGTGCACACGGGAAACAGTAGCTCTGCATGCCAGAGGAAATTCACGCTATGAAAACTACTCAACAGTCTGCTCAACTGAGAGCACCTAATCTACACAGAAGACAGAAAAAGACGGGAGCTCTTTTGAAGGCCCCTTATATCCGAGAGCTGTAACTTGACGTTCTTTCCACTAGGTGGGAGTAAGGCTTCTTCCCACAGACTACCGGCGGTACAGTCCTACTGCACATCTCCACCCCTTGGAGGTTGGAAGGACGGTTCTAAACCACAGAAAACTAACATTACATTGAATCCTCTGCAATGCAGAGCATTGATGGTTTAAAATCAAAGCGGAGAAGTATCTATTTTAGAACCTCTGATATTTTCCCCTTTTTTTTTGCACAGGCTACAAATACAGAGCAAATTGTTCAGAGACTAAATAATTATGTTGCAAGAACTACTCAGCCATCTAACTTCTTAGAGTGACTCTACAACAAGCAATGCTGTCTAATGGCACCTGGGGCTTGGCAAAGGGGTGAATTTCCACCTGTGTAAGAAATTATTTTAGAAGGATATGTCATTTGGATTTCCTGATGCTAGTAACTTGAGTTCAGGTCTTGAATTCATCTCTTCCAGATGTTCCTATCCAACCTCCCTTCCTCCTCTTGTCTTCATTCACCTCTTTTTTAAAATTATTTTTTGTGGTATGGCAGAACATGTGAAGAGTCCTCAGTATACGTTTTTAAAACAGGTTTGGTCACAATATATATGTATGTCACAATATACGTGTATGTGTGTGTATGCACAGATGTACACATACAGGTAGAAACCCAATGAAGAAGAAAATAAAAATGCTCAGAGGTCTACTATGTAACACTCAAAATGGACAAGGAAAAGCTGAGCAGACCCACTTGCCTTTAAGTGGTATTTGAGGTTGGTTCTTGCAGCGTGATGCACCAGCAGGCTGCTATCAGTGAAGGCACAAGGTCACCTCATGCTCAGAGCAAGAGCCAGGAAAAAAATGAAGTATTTTCCTGGTATAGAAAGATGGAATTATATCCTGTCACTACAAAACTAAGGTAAGCTATGATCAAAGCAGTAAGGAACTAGCTAGTGGCTATAAAACAGTAGAAGAAGCTGGGCTCTGAGCAGGCAGGATTTAGGATTGATTTCAGGCTTGATACCTTCTCCCTTCTGTAAGTCAGGTTTCACATTCCCATGTGGACTGACAACATGACCTGGAGCATCATTCCTCTATATCTTGACTATCTGGTCAGTGTTGCATAGTGTGGTGTGCTGGAAGGCTCATAGAAAACTCAGAGTATGAAATGCAGCTACAAGCTGATTCTGATGGTCTGCTTGCTGATATGAAGGAAAAGCCACATTCTGTAATCTCATTAATTTATTTAGTACATTATTATATGCTTACTTATTTTTGCTCTAATGGGTGAAAATCTAATGGGTGACATAGAGCTCTGCTACTTCTAAATGTCTGAGATTCTCCTTTAGAAACAGCATTTTTTTGTGCTTTTCAAACTGGCCTCATCTCTGGCATGCAATGGGCTTTTCCTTCACCATTGTGTGCCCCATCACTGTTCCTCACTCCTGCTGCTGTTGAATTTTTCTAATGAAGTTAACAGGGTGCTCTCTGCAGAGATTCAACCACTTCATCTGCAGAAGAACTTAAATACAAGCACCCCTGTATCTGGAACGAGTAGGTTAAAAAGCCAAATCTCAGTACCTTTCTGAAAAGCACAGCACATGCCAGGGTTGCAGTCGTGCTGGTTCTCACAGATGGTGCCATTCTCTCCCTTGGCAGTGGATGTCCTGCACTCCCCCCACACACACAGCTGGTCACCGCAGCACTCGACGTCCCGGGAGCAGTGCTGGCCAAGGGAAAAAGCACCTGAGCAAACTGCCACTCATTGCACAGATTACAGATGGTTACACAGAGGATTAGACCCTGGTCCTGAAGAAAATTCATATATGTGCTTAAATATATGCTTATGAGCCAATCTCTGGAGTGCCCAGCAATGGCACAAGGAACAATGGGTATAAGCTGGAGCAGAGAAGGTTCCACTTCAACACGAGGAGAAACTTCTTTCCTGTGAGGGTGTCAGAGCCTGGCACAGGCTGCCCAGAGAGGCTCCTGCTCTGGAGACTTTCCAGACCCACCTGGATCTGTTCCTGTGTGGCCTGCCCTGGGTGATCCTGCTCTGGCAGGGGGGTTGGACTCAATCTCCAGAGGTCCCTTCCAACCCCCCCATTCTGTGATTGTGTTATATTCCCACCTGTTGAAATGGAACTGCTTAGGTTCTCAGCTTCAAGGATACATGGCACTATTTTCCAGTCAGGAACTTCTGCAGCAGGATAATGTCACTCCTTCTATACTCTTGCTTACACTTTCAATCTTACAAAACTGGAATTTGTATTTTAGCATTTACACCAAAATTTAATATTGGGCAGACAATCTGCAGGACAATCAGGATTTCAGGGCAGCCTGCTGCAGTTGGGAAAAAAACCCAAAACATTATCAATGGAAAATATTACTGTGGTTTATTTTTTCCATTGTTAAATGCACTCAGGAATTTGCAATTTTTTTCAGAAGAATTACTTTTTCAAATCAAAGCCAAAGATTCTTAGTAAAATCCAGTTTTATTTGCAATAAGAGCCAGACCTTATTTGTAACCAAGAATCTCTGGGGGAAAAAAATAAACTCTTTCATAAAAGAATTCTCTTTACAAATCAGAAATTCAAATCTCAGGCTAAAGATAGCTTTGCATGACCATTGTCCCAGTGTTGCAACTATACCCATGTAATAAATCAGCCTAATAGAAATGGTGTGTTGCTTTGCAGTTTTTTAGGTAGTTCAATTAACATCTTAAAGATTCCTGGTAGGTCAGCATTCTGACAGCTTTTTTCTGTCTGTGCAAAGCCCTGTCTGGGCAGCCATACAGAATCAGATTTTGGTTTGCAGTGAATGCCACGGGAAGCACTTAACACAGGCAAGAAGTAGGACTACACTAGCACTAGTAAGACCTACTAATTACAAATAAAGGGTTCTATAATTGTGGGGTTTCCAGGTCAGGGAATTGATCTCACCATCTCCAGCCTGAGCTCACTTTACAACAGGAGCACCAAGCCAAGGCACTCCACATCTCCAGTTCTGAACCTCATGCAGAAAGTTCATCTTGTTTTCATATCAGTTTTGGCTTGCTGACATTAGCAGCAATGATTTATGTTAATAATTAGAAACTCAACGTATGAAATCCCATCAGGACTTACTGTATGCTGGGTTTTACAGAGCTGACACGTGTATTCAAAGGTGGAGAACTGACAATATTTCCCCACTTCACAGTCTTCATCAATGATACACTCCTAAAAAAAAAAAAAAAAAAGATAAAAGTATAGTTTGCCACTGTGTGACAGAATGCACACCTGGTCTTGAAATACCAGCAGGTCATGACTGATTTTTTTTAATATTTTTTTTATTTGGGGACCAATTTAAAAAACTTCAGATATTCATTCAACCACAGTTTTCTGATAGAACAATGCTGTCTCCTTTGCACACCTAAATCTTGTGGTCTCAAAGTGTTATGTCGCTTCACTTCTTGTATAAATATTAATAACAGCAACCTCCAGAAAACAGCTTGTTCTGTAGGCTTTTGTTTTGGGTTCTTTGTTTGAGGTTTTTTTTGGGGAAGGGGGAGGCCTGAAGAGATTTGTATTAAATGTATTCTACTTGTATTAGAGTACAATGGTCATTCATTACTTGTGGGCTGTTTTTCAGATGGCAGGCAAGACCAAAGCAATGAGGCTACTCTACAGCAGCTGCAGCAGCCAAGAGCCTCTTTCTGCTCTGTGGGAGACCATTCTGCAACAGCTCTCTTGGTCCCAGGCCAGCAGCTTTATGTCCTCCCTCCTCTTCCCCAGCAAGGTTAGTGCTGATCTCAGAAACTGCCCAGCACAGTTGGGTTCCCTAAGGCAGCAAAGGGTAGCCCTAAGGGAGAAGGGAAACGTGTTTCCTTCTCCTTTGAACTGCTCTGCAGTGCCTGACTGAGCATTTGTGTTGGCAGCAGCTTGTCCCTGAAGAACCCAGAGCTGTTCTCTGCCAATGGGTTCCATTAAACACTCCTGGGCAGTGCTCCTTAAAGCCAGGATGTCTGGGAAGCAGATGATGTCAAACACCATCCGATTTGCTCTCCTTGGTTGATGGCATGCCTCTGCTGGCACTGCAGCCCCTCACCTCTAAGCTCCCAGCAGCAAATGTCTAAATCCCTACACACGTGCATTGTCAATCTCTAATCTCACTAGTGCAAAACCAGCAGGAGCAGATTCTCGTGGCTGACATCATTCCTCTGGCAGCTCCCTGCTCTTGACGGCGTTAATTTACATTCAGTAACATCCTAGCCTGTTGAAGAACAGTCTGTTTTCATAACACATGCTTTGGAAATGCACAAAACAAACTTGGTGTTTCCTCCTTGATTGTTTGCTGCACATGAATAGTCAGCAGACAGCTTTAGCACTAAGTGAAGACTAATAACATACTAAAGAGCCACATGCATCCTAGGGGGAAAAAAAACCCATAGTTCCTTAATGCATCAGTCTTTGTTACCCAGCTAAGAGGTAAAGCCTGAGCACAGTTAGTTTTTCAAATCCCCAGTCATTTCAAGGCCTAATATAAAAATGTTCATGTGAGAGAAGCACCTGAGTTCCCATCTGCATCAGAATCTCAGACTAAAATTTCTTCACTCAGCAGTTCCCACAACACTGGTAGAGCTGGCTCACCTTTCATTCCTGCTGCACAGGGTGACCTTACTAACTGATCAGAAATTCTCTCCAGAACAACTCTGCAAGTATGGCAGTGAGGAAGAAACTAATACCTGTTTCTGTACCCCGTAATGTCTGGTTCACTGTGGGTCTGGGTGTTTTCTCTTCCCATCTCCTTAAAAACCAGAGGTGATTAATGGAATCCTCTACAATGTGCTTTCTCAAGGCTGCAAACAATCTAGCCAACAGAAGAGTAGCTCACAGTACCCTCCTGTGTTGTTACTCCATTGTTTGTTTGTAGCATCAGAAAGTCCATGCTATCTTTTTAAATAATAATTACAAAACTCTCTGAAGAAAAGAGTTGACAGCTCTTTGGCAGATATTCATCTCACTTCATGGAGTAGATCATCTGTGCAGCCTTTATTAAGATTTCCACTAAGCTTTTCATTTTCTATTTCTACTTTTTTAGATCATTTACCCCCAAACTGCTGGATTCTTCCATCCTAGTTAGGATTTGTGTATCGGCTAGATGGAAAATTATCTCAGCAACACGTCAAAGTGAACTCTTAAATAACTACCACCAGTGAAAGAGGAAAAGATTACATTTTGAAAGAGCTGTACTGCCTGCAGATCTTCAACCTTATGGAAGCTTCTTGGCTTGTGAGACGAGGCTGTTCTGCATGAAGAGATCTTAGATGTCCAAGTTACTAATTTTGGCCATCTGAGATTTTTAGATAGTTTGGTTACCCAGAAATTTAGAACAGAAGCCAGAGGGCCTCATTCTTTTCAAGCCAGGACCATGCTGTTCAGGTTATGTGTTCATAATTAAGCAGCAGTCATTGCATGTATTTTAAGACTTCAGTATCACCTGGTCTAGACTGCTATAAATTAGCCCAGTGTCTTGCAGCTTCATTATTCCAGACCAGTGTGTGTTTGCTTTTGTGTTGCTGCATAATCAGGTAGGTTAAAATCCAAATGTTACTCAGTTAAGTTGAAGGCTTTGTGGTTCCAAGTTAGCAATTAGCCACCCTCCTCTACAGCAGCCATGCTCCTTCTGGCCAATTTTCTGTCTGTAGCTTTGTCAGCTTCTTTTATGAATCCCTCTGTATAAGCCATCCTCAGAACAAACTATACTGTTTCGTTCCATTTCCATCCACTTTCAGGCACACAGCCAGGTCTCAGTGTAGTCAGTTTTTCCAGTTGCCCCTTTCCACAGAGGAGGAATTTTGCCATAATCATTTTTAAGCTCGTGGAATAACTCTCTCTAGCTCCAAACCCATCTACCACCAAAGCTCCAATTCTCCAGTTACTATTTCTCTTGCAGTAACAAGTCCCCTGTCAAAAAAGTCTTCTTCTCCCTCTTACTGAATTACGTCCCACTAGTTCAGACTTCCAGTTTTATGAAGGTATTCAGTTGGGGAAAAAAAAGCCTTATTGGTTTTCTTTCCTGGCATGGAGAAAGCTCACTTTCATCTGCTTTCTGTGAAGACTTGTACCATGCTCCAGACCAATATTCTCCACCCAGGTATCACAACCCATAGTCAGTGCTGAACTCAGGAATGTTTATATATGTGGATGTGTAACCATTTCTTTCTTTTCTCTCTCTTTTTTTCTTCTTTTCTTAATCAGGCTACCTGGAGACACAACAGCTGCTGGGCAAGGAGCAAACCTGAACATCTTCATCAGCTGCAATGCATTCTGAACAATCCATTTGCTTCTGGAATTCTGCAAGCTAAGTTATTTCTCAGAGTATTTTATCTTTGCAAGAGCAACAGTGTGTTAACTGAGAAGAGGGGGTGGTGGCTCCTGACATGCAGCAGAGCATAAAGTTGAGTAGCTTAACAGCAGGATTAGCTACACTTACAATGGCTGTACATCTCTCTTAAATCCATTAGATGCTACATCAGATAATTTAAGATAGCAGTAAAGGAATATGCTGTTTGAGAAGTGCTGTAGAATGATGCAGTGTGAAAGCAGAATTGCCTGTTTATTAATGGGTATAGTAGAACCCATAAACAGCAGCAGTCAGGATGGAGAGGAGGATGCTATGTACCTGTAAGTACATACTCAAGCATCCTGTGGGCTCTTACTATAATATTTTACTCTGCAGTGAATATCCTGCAACACCTGAAAGCAATTTGGGTCTTAGGATCTGTTCCAAAACCAACAGGAAAAACAAAACAAAAAGCCACTGAAACTCATGGAAAAGTTCCCTGTATTTTAAGACTCTAAAACAACTGCTGCTGAAAGAAGCTTCCATTTTCTTGTCTTTGGCAGACTATGCCAAGCTGTCATTTGCTTTCCTAAAGAATGGTTAGTCTTCACTTCTCAAGTCTCACACTTGAGCATAAAACAATTAAATATATGACTGACTCACGTTAGTTACAGTGCAGTGTGGCAGTACCACTGCCAGGAAACTGAAACAGATGCCCAAGTGTGAGCTGGCACAGGGGTGTACATGTCAGAAGGGGTATAACAGGTTTCGACAGGAGTGCTTTCCTTCTGGCTACATGCTTACAATGCACAGGGGAAGGCTCTGAATTGAAAAAGTTTTCTTCAATGTGATATGACAGTCTTCACACTCCACCCAATAACACACAGCTATGGTCAACTTTGTTGCCCTGGAAATGGGCTATTTTGGCACATTACTTGACTGGTGGAGTGTAACCAACTGTGGTGTGGAACACATGGTCCTCTGCCCATAGAACATATTAAGAATAAAGGAAGAAGTAAATAATTTCTCAATTCAAGCTCTGAAAACAGAGCTACACAGCCAGCATTAACCCACTTGAACATCGAAACCCACTTTCATCTGGTTTCTGTACCTCACTATAGTAACACTTCAAATACCCTGTTTCATTGGGTATATCCTCAAATCAAGCTCATTTTGCTTTACTCTTTTCCCCTTCATTTCCAAGCAACAAACACCCTAAGTGTAGATTAGAAAGCGTGCTCATCTGTTCTGATATTCTCTGACTTTCAAAATGGAATAATTTATTTTAAACTCAAAAGTGACTTTGATTTGTCTGTTCCCTCTCCACACTCATGCTCAGCCTGCCACCCATGTCCTCAAAAAGTCCTTCTTCAAAGATAATGTTAAACTAAAAATTCTCTTCACTATTCTCATCTTCAGCTAGTATTTGTCAGGGAATTATCTTTTCTTCTGGACCCTTTATGATGTAGCACAGAACACAAGCAGGCAGTTCTAAATGCACTCCAAGGCCGGACAGGGGATGCTAAGCAGAGGGAGGGGGTACATGGCCCAGAAAATGCCCTCGGGGCTGTGGGGCAGCTGTAGCAGAGAAACTCGTATCAGTTGTCTGCCCAGGCCACTGGCTGCTCTGGCATGAGAACAGTAAACAGGCTTCAAAGTTTTTAGTACAACCTTGGGGGGCACCTCTGGCAGTCTGCTGGGACAGATATGCTTCAAGAGCTTCTCTGAACAAAACGTCCCTTGACATGTTTCTTAAAAGCTCCTGCTATAAAGAAATTTCCTTTTCAAAACCTTGTAACTCTAGTAAAACTCGGTGTTAACAGCCATAAACAGCAGCCACTGATCCTTCCCAAACCCTTCCCCAGCTCACCCAACTGTCTGTGAGAGGAGAACTGCAGCCACAGCTGAAGTGCTCTAGCAAAAACACTTGTTCACATTGGAAGTGACATTTTGTAGCAAGTCTCACTTCTAAGAGTTAATATTTACTTCTGTGTTTAGGTGTCCCCTTCCAGGTTTTGTTTTAACAAGTCATCTCACATAGGGCTGCTCTCAATTACTGCAGCAGATGGCAAAAACTGCTGAATAGTAAGGAAAAAAAAAAGCATAAAAACTGGTTTATATCCTATAAGTACTACTATAAAAATGGCAGGATTCCATAGAATGGAATATTGCTCTATGGAAACTACTACCATAGTTTAAATAGCAGTAGCATTGCAGTTCCTAATCAATTAGTTGTCGAGACAGGCACATGATGTGTTTGTCTTTGATGAGATATGATTTGATTTGCCTTGAAATAGCTGAAACCCTCAGTAATAGTTTCCAGCAGAGCAAACCTCTTGCTGCTGTCCCGCCAAGTACACTGCACTCAGAAAAAATGAGGACTACTGTTAAAAACAGACATACTAAAAAGAGGAGACGTGAGTTGCAAACTGTGGTGTTAGTCACATCCCAGCACTATGTGGGAAAGTCAGCTATTTGTGTGGCTGCTCAACAGGAATGTGACTTCTGAGCTCAAAACTAATAAATAAGAAAATACAAGTCACTCCCACAGTTTTGAACTTCTCCATACAACTATTCTCACTTGTTTCCTTTTCCCTTCTCAAGTAAACAAACATTGTAACTGGACAAATTCATTCCTGGCTCTCCACATGATGCAATATGGGTGAATGCAAAATATGTCTACAAGACAGAACAGAATATGGCCCAGAGACATTTGATCTTGGATTTAGGTACCAAAAGCAACATAGCTATGTTGGCCTTAACCTGCTAGGGAATTAACTGAGGCAGGCTGTAGTCACCTCATAAACTGTTCACCACCCCTTTCTACACAGTCTGCTTATTCTCACCACAAACCCAGTGATCCTTTTCCTGAGACTCTTTCCTAAGGCAGTTAGTGTTCCAATTAAAAAAAAAAAAAAAAAAAAAAAAAAAGGTAATGTGACCCACAGCTTCTAGGAACTGAGACTTCAATGAAAGAAACTACACAAAAAAACCACCCCCAAAATAAGATTCCTGACATGTGCCTCAGGATAATGAGAAAAATGAGGCCTAGATGCTCTGTTCTGTTCACACATGGTCAACACTGTTGTATGTCCTGTGATAATTTCATGGCAGGTCACTCTGCATTATCAGTCACTTTATTTCCTTCTCTCGCCTTCTTTTTTTGTCACAAAGCAATGTAATAATCTGTTCCCGGCAGGTGTACAGACCTTGCACTCCTGAGTAGGAAATACAGTGCAAAGTACTAATTTCAACCTATTTTGCAGTGTATCAGAGGAAGCACACTAAAAACTGTTCAAACTTGGTAGAAAAAAAAAAAAAAAGGACAAATTTTAATCTTCAGGTAATTAACTTAGTCAGGAAACTAAGAACTACCCAACTAAGAAAGGAGTGAAGTATATTTGTGTATATACATACAGATATACATACGTATAGGGCTAGATCTTGCAGTGGCTGTCTGCACTAGCAGAAGTCCCAGTGCACACGTTTGCCCTAGAGCAGGCAGGACAAGCTACAACAGCAGATTTCTCCCCTTCTCTCCTGTTTGGCAGGTGTACTGTAGGCAGAACAGGATGGAAGAAATTCTGACCAAAAAAATCTTCCCTTAGGCCTTCTGGAAACTTGGTGCCTGGCTGCACACTCAGCCCACTGTTTTTGAACACACAGAAGCTCTATGGCCTTCTGCACCCCCAATTTGACAGAGAAGGAATATTCTGAGATGTGACAATCCCAGCCCCCAAACCAATAGCCATGTGCTCCATGTTTAATTGTTCCACATCAAGAAATGTGCTTCACTTTCTCACACACACTGAGATTATCAAATGAGGTCAAAATACTGATGCATGTTTATAAAAAATTTTCTCCTAATGATTTTGCAGGGAATTGTCTTAATTGACCTGTGGATCTATTAACTGGAGAACAATAATATTTTGGCCTTTGATGACCAATTGTGTATAAAACCTTGTGGTCTAAAAGATCTCAGTTTTTATGATGTCTTGAGATACAGCAACAGTTATGGAAACTCTGTAAAACTGTGCTACAAAGCTCTAAATTGTCATTATTTCTAAGTAGTCAGCAATCATATAAAAATATAGCTTTCATGTAATGGTGTGCTCAGGGATTTTAACCCAGGCATCTCTTGTGTCTACAGCTGGCAGCTTCAAAGTTTCCATGATTCATTATCAAACCACGGACATTTTGAAAAATTATAAAAGCAAAACATCCTACCCAGGATCATCATCACAACAAAATATGCTACATCTGTACACAGCAAGGATGTGAAACAGCTGTGCAAAAAGAACAACAGTTCAAAACAAGATTTCTCTGCTTCAGAGCTGCTGCTAAATTTAATCCCTAAATTAAGAGTAGCACACTGAGAGTAAGTTGCCAACCTGCACCCAGGCCCTCACAGAACTTACTGCAAACCCTGAATATCACGGCCTTTGTTCCTACATGATACACTTTTTGGGTAGTTTGCAGTTTCATTTACTGTGTTTAAGGTGTCAGCCAAAGATAATAATACTAGAACATGTAAAAAATAATCTACAATGGATATTGCCTATAGCAGAATTGACAATGTGGGGAGACTGCTGTTATTGTACAGGAAAGGGAACAATTTCTTTTCCATGAGCTGCAGATGCAAGAAGGTGGTGTATAAATGACAGTAGTAGAGACTTTAGAAAGAGCACAGAAAACCATGGGAATAAATTGTCATCGCCAGGTGAGGACTTTGAGAGCAGATGAAATCACTGCCTGCCTAAGGATGAAGCAGGCATCTGGGTTGTAGCTGTTGACTTTTTGAGACTTCTTCCAGACCTCCTCTTAAGGGCATTTGTTTGGATTACAACAGAGCCTTTTTTCCCTTAATTTAATTCTCTGTCTGAAATCATAAGTCTGGAGGATATCAACAACATGAGATGATGACTATTCATGGATATTGATTCAATTTCCTAAACAAACTCCAATAAGGAATAAATCAAACAGGGTCTTCAGCATATTCTTTATGTCCTTCCAAAAAGGACATAAGAATGTGAATGTATTACAGATTTTTACCATGTACAGAGTCCAAGACAAATACCTACTAGGGGACTAAAACTTTGCTGATTGTTATGAAATATTCTGGATGCAGAAAGACCACTAAGGTTGCCCTTTGCCTGACACCATGATGTCAGCCTCTCCACATTGCCATAAGATGCTTCTTCCTCCCTCTGGGACGAGGTTACTTTTGAAGAGAACAAGTCAGAGGGATTCCTTGTGAGGTAAATTCACAGAACAGACTCTGAGTCACTTCCAGACAGAATAACAAGTAAGCAAAACTGAAACTTCCACACTACTCCATATATCTCTTTACCAGTTATGCTATATTATGATAGACTGCTAATTGAAACTGAGAAGTGGACTAGTTAAGGTAAGAATTGGGTCAGGTAGAAAAGCTGGAGGGAAGTTCTATAAGCTGCAGTGAAATACTCACTGGTGTGGTATTCCTCAGCCCTGACTAGCAAAGTGACTCAGTCTCTCAGAAGGTCACACCTCAAAAGATGCCAAAATGCTGGTTTTGGATTAGATGGGAGGAAGGACAAAGTGAGACGGACTTAGCTGACATAGAAACACATTTCTCAAGTTAATACATTTGAAGTCACCACTCTACAGTGGTTTTTTTTTCTCACACTTGCCAAATCTTTGATGAAACAGAACTAAAGAGAAAGTTCAGTTCACCTCTTTCATTCAGTTTCCATGGTTTACCTTAGTAAATCATAATACAAAACACCACCTACTGAATTAGTAGCATCTCACACATCTTCCTAACCATGAACAATGACACAGAAGGCCAAGCAATCACAGATCTGCTCTCTGGTGTAAAAACCAAGGTCATTCTACTGATTTTGATCTACCCCTCCTACAGTCCAGGAACAGGTTAGAGAAGACTTAGGCTCACCATTTATGCAACTATATGTTACTGGCCCAACCTCCCAGACATGGCAAACTGGTACCATTCTGCCACCTTACATGTGACAATAGAGCTGTAAATCAGCTACAGATTTAGTCTAATAAAAACTAAAAAGACAAAACATTTATGCTTACATCCAGTACCTTAGCCTGTATTTCTTTAAAACCTTTACTGCATGTTGTTACCCTACCAGCTAAAACTTACTGCTTAATTAGATAACATGGTTTCAGCTGAAAATCTCAAATAAGTATCTGCTGGAGCCAATGCATTAAACCATGTAATTAAAACAAGTGGAAATAATTTCCCTTTTGCCTTAAAGCTTCTCGTATCCTGTGATAAATATTCCTACTTGGGTGTGACCAGTGAGAACATTGCTGATGAACAATCACTGGCCACTAAAGACAGTCCACACTCTTAACCAGTGCCAGGAGATCACACAATTCTCACCAGCCCACACACAAGATTCACTCTCCTGACTGGATCCGTTACCTCACAAAGAAAATTAAAATCCATTTTACTTTCTCTTAGGATAAATAGGTAGATGTAGTAGAGGCAGAAAAGAAAAGCATTAGTGGTGATTTATTTATCTCTCTACAACGTGGATGTTATCTGTAAAAGACATTTGGACAGCCTTGGTTCTCTAAATTCAGCATGTTATTGTGTGAGAAGGCTGAACTAAAACCATGGAAAGGTAAACAACTGATTTTTGATTTACATCACACCCTTACCATGGCTTGTTTGCAGAAGAACTGGAGCCACTGATACTCAAACAAGGAAGAAGCAAGTAAAGCTTCAGGATTGGTTTCCACAACTGACAGGAACACTGTCAGCTTTAAAGGTGGTATATGGCTCTCAGATGGACCCTGACAAAGCAGTGAGTGGGCACTGATCAGAGAAAGTCTGGTTTAGTAGCCTTCTGGAGGTAAACTTAATAGTTTACTGTCATGTTTTTACTAATGCTGTCACCTAGAACATTGAATCAGGAGAAATTTATTACAAGAAAATAAAAAAATAGCTAAAAATGGTGAGGTTGTTCTTCAGATAACCTGGTTTTGTATAAAAATAGTATTTTTCTAGAATAAAAATAACACATTATAAAAAATAGCATGTGAGGATCTGACAGATTTTAAAAGAAGTCTAAACACAGCCATAGACCTGAATGAAGCATGTTGTTTTCAGAATACTACACAGTTTTCTTTACCTAACTTGTCAGAAAGAAAACATTACAGTAAGCTAATTCAATAGAAAATGTGAAAGAAGTCCTAGTCTTTTTTTTGTTACTATTTACCAAAGTTATCTGAATTACTGTAGCCTTCCACTGATAGGAACAGGAGTGGAATTTGATAGCTTTAATTAGGAGTACCCCTTTGCTGTTGCATCAGGTCTTTGCCTGGAAATCCAGTCACTATTTAAGACAAAAAAAAAAAAAAGTGATACTGATCAGTGTTCTCTGACCTTCAATTGTTGCATTCTCACCCTGGTGCCTGGCTCACCTCACCTCTCAGCAAGAGGTACCTTGCCTTCTCTTCACTCATAAGGTCTAGCAGCTGTTCCACCTCCTTGCTTGTTGAGGATGACCAGGCAGAGTCAGGGCCCCTGTGTGAGCCCATAGAAACTGCAGTCTCATCCCTAGCTCTGGGCCCTCACAGAGCCGTCTGTCTGTCTCTGTCTGTACGCTCCCTGCGTTCCTGCCTCTCCACAGGGCTCCCTGACCCTTGAGGCAGCCTCCTCTCTGAGAACATGAGCCAGGGCAGAGGGGCCCGAGCTCAGGCAGTGAGGGAGTGGAGACACTGAGCTGCATGACATGTTCCTCAGCTGCCAATTGCAGAGATTTCCCATCTTCTTCCTCAGAGAAGCTGCTTCGTGCAGGATCAGAGACAACACGTGGTTTTCAAACTCCTCGTGTCAGACCTTTCCATTCACCGAGGCAAACCTTCAGAGTTTTTTGGCTGTAGGCCAGTGAACATCCCATGGCCAGCAAAACCTTGGGTCTTAGGGATGCACTGACAATGAGGCATTCCTATCATCTGTGAGATATATTAAATCCCTTAATAGCTTTTGCATCACTAAGCAGCTGTTTATGGAGCTAGAACACTCGGGGGGGGTATGTGCACACTGCATCACACCTTTCATACAAGAAGGATATGTCCCTTGCTCTACAACAAGATGAATACCATGAATGTATTCCAGAATAATAAAAACAAAATGCTAATTGAAAAGGTTTTTTTCTCACCTTTGGCTACATCCTCTTTGCACCCTTCTGCACATCGTTTTCTACTTTTAAGCAACAAAAGCTATTTGTGCTCATTACCTACTTATACCTTCCCCTCAGCTTCATATTCTACGTTGGAGATTGAAACTGTATAAGGGAAAAAAGGGCATCAGTAAAATGTTTGGAATGTTTGAACCATGCCTGGCTCTCTAAAACAAGTCAGGGGATGGATTTGCTTGTTTCAAACAAGACACAGGTATGCAGGCCTCTCAGGATCACTATCAGAATGCTCCTTCACTTTTTTAACAGATTGTCAGTTTAAGCTAGTCATGCATATATTTTTTTTTCAGTAGGCTTTAGTGCATCTACTGATAGATTACAGTTGTTGAGTGCAAGTCACCAGGGAATAAACGCTCTGTGAAAAAAAAAAAAAAATTAGACCCAAATATGGGACTGGGATGCCCAAAGCAAGTGTCTTCCCTGAGACACTAGCACAGCAAAGGGAGCAGAAGTCAACACCAACATGTTGCATATTTAAATTTCTGCCATTGACTGCTCTCCTGCAGTGCTGATGATGTGAAAAAAATGCAATTTCCATTCCATTAATGCTTCCTTCTCAATTTTCAAAGCCTCTTTTCTCTTCAGCACTGGCAGGAACTCCTCTCCCTGAAGCAGTATGAACCTCAAAGAGAGCAACTCTAGAATATGTGGCTAAGAACACATTTAGTGAAATTATAAAAGTTGCTCAGATGGGAATCAAGCAGTGTCCTGTCTCACTGGGACAGAAACCTCCACCAGCCTGGGTCTGCAGCCCATGAGCACTTTGGAGTCAGGCAGGGCAGCTGCTCTGAGTTCACTACAGGTGTTTCCCACACCAGAAATGTCATGCTCAGTATAAAAGGGGAAGCTTGGTGGGGAAGGAAGGCTGTCTGGTCCCACTGATGGTTTCCCTGCTCACTATGACTGCTGTACATCTGCTGGGCTGAGTATAACTTTGTTTATTTTATACTGATATTAGTTTTTCCTTTCCATTAAATGCATTTTCACTTCAAACTCTGATTCACCTTTTCCCAACTCCCTGCTTCCCTCTTCTCAAATGGTGAGGGGTTGCTGGATGAGGGAGCAGCTGCTCTAGTTTGGCCCTGAGTACAGGCTCTATGGAGCCAGGCAGTTACTTGAGTGGCTCTGGATGTCTGCAGAGAAGTAGAAAATTGGTTACAAAGTGCTACAGCTTAGACATTTAAAATGGATTTTTCCTTAGAAGAGGGGGAAACAGACCATCAGAGATTGTTAAATTCTTCTCCTGTTCTCTTTCTTTTTTCTGTGAGACTAAAGATGAAGGCTGAAATCTGCCTTAACTAAGGCTATTATAATGGGGATACTATCCAGTCTGTCTCTGCAGATAAGCCAGTGACCTGATGGTCTCTCCCAGTGACCTGTTAAGTCAGCTTGTAAAAGCAGTTCCTCAGTGGTAAAGTCCTCCTTGCCTGGAGTTGCAGAGATCCAAACAGCAGCCTCTAACCAAAATGGGCCTCCTCTCCCAAGGAACTGAGTGTTTGAAATGACTTACTAACCAGCTGCTGTATTTGCAGAAGGTGGGTGCCAAATACGTGTGCACACAGACACACACCCACCTTGCAGAGAATCACACTGAAGGCACCTCTCCTTATTTTTCTACAAGGGAACCTTGACCTGCATTGTGTAACTAATGAAAAGGTGTAGTTGTGCCCTCAAGAGCCTCTACCATCAAGGAGAGGCAAAAGGAAGGAATGGTTTTTGTGGTGCCAAAGCCAAACGAGAAATGCATGATACTCTTCCAGTTCCCCACTACATCCTCCCTGGATATCAGCATCTCTAAACAACTTTCAAGAAAGAGAAATCAAAGCAACTAGATATACTGCTATTAACGTGGGGGAGGGGGGAGGGAAGAACATCCCAAAGAGAAGCTGTTGCTATTTATAAATATCAACTTAATACAGGCAAGGAAAACAAAACCAACTTGAGTATGCGATATGCTAGCTTCGAATAAGGAGAGATTATATAAAATGCTACTTTTGCGTGCAAATGAGATTGCTAAACTTTTGCAGCAAGTATTTCCAGTACAGATTTTCTTTCCTTTTATTTTTCATTCTTGACTGTCTTTGGTTAGAGTAATGTATCACAATTGAAATAGGACTAGTCAACAAGCCAGAAAAGAGTGATTTTCATATGGTAATAAAGTGTGCCATTACTGTAATGTTTTCTATACTTGAACTTAGCACTGGAATTAATTTGCAGGCTAGGCAATGTTCCCCAGAGAAGGAAAATATAGAATAATTGAGCCTTAAAACCTGCACAGACAGAAAAACACTCACATCCAGCTACCTCTTGCCTGTATTTGGCCTCTTTTAAAGATAGAAAACTGTTGGATCAAAGCCTGATGTCTATGCTGGTCACTGGCAGTCCTCCCTGATATCTGAGAAAGTGAAAGTTAGCCTGGGAATGTAAATGATGCCTCCAAATAATGCAGCACCTCTGAAGAACTGGATTGCATTGCCAGAAATGGCAAGCAGCCCAATTCCTCTCCTGGAGACTTAAAATACTGTAGTCTTCTGGCCATTGAAGCAGCCATGTGAGCCATTCAGTAACAAATAACACAGTCTAAAGAGAATATTTCTGTGATGCAAAGCCAAAATGAAATACTGTCTGAGAGGGAAAAGTGTGTGTATAAGATTAAGCCTTCTGTTTCTGTAATAGTGTATCTGCACTATAATGTGCATATACTTGTGTATGTGCTATGGCTGTGTATTTGTACTTGTCTGCAGGACAGAAGGATGGCACACCCTATGGTATTTTAAAAAGCAGACACAACCTATTTTCCATTAAAATATTTTCCCCAGTGATTAATTTCATCCCAGCCAGGATGTGAATGTATTATTGCAAGCCACATCTTTGCCTACCTGTGAGGCTTCTTTGTCACATCTCACAGCCCAAAAATGTCACTGGAAAAAACTTTCAGTGATTCCAGTGAACTGAGGGCTGTAGGGTTCCAGTTACTACCTAATTACTGCAGTAACAGAGTTTACATTTCACAGCAGGTGGTTTCCTGAGGTGCTTGGTGAATTCCTGTATTTACCACCCAATTTTGTACCTAAAGTACAGGAGCTGAGGGAATCATTAACTTTTACAACTAAAATTGTAAACTGGACCTATGAAACAGGTTTAGTTTTCAGTATTCAGTTTCCCTACAAGCATATAAGTACTAAGGGTTGGTATTGCAGAACAGCAGATGCTAACTGCACTTAGCCATGGAGATCATCTCCGAATTTCAAAAGCTTTCCATTTGTAACTGCCTGGAGAATACAAAATCTATACTGGTATTACTTTGTTGCTAACACTTAAAATAAGTGGCAAAGAAGCAGAATTACCCTTCCATCATCCTGTACTCTGTGAAGCCTATGGTCTGAAAAGTCACTGGGACATCCCCCAGTGTCACATGATGCTTAAATATGAAAATTGATGTATATAAAAGCAACCTAAGAGGCAAGTGCACAGTTTTCTGCAACTAATTTTCCCAGCACATAACCCAAATTTTCTAATTCTCACTCTAATGCCATTATTCCTTACAAAAGTTCACCTTTGTAGTACCCTAAGTAACTCATATTCCTCTTCAAAGTTTTCAAATATTTTCAGATTTACTTTTGTTGGGTGTCTTCTAGTCAAATTAATTAATGTGTGTTTGCCCACTCTCCTTAAATACCAACCAAATATGTCTGTCGGTTGCCTTAGTTTAGTTTTTCTGACTTGGCAACCTCTAAATAAGGTGTTTGTACCACGGGCATGCTGAACAGTCAAAATGAGTGTGAGAGGGGAAATAAACATTAACAAACAGCGTTTTGTTTCAGCAGCTGCTGCAGGGAGGATGTTGATGAATAAAGTACCCAGGATTTACATGATCAGGAGTTCACGTGCTCTGTTTTGATTATGCCTGTTTCATGTCTGAATAAAGGCTGCCACCATCAAGTTTGACAAAAATTTGGATTCAGCCCTCAAATTCTCTAGCTGGCTTAGTAAGTGAGGCAACCTTCCCATAAAGAAAATGCAAGTAATGTCACTTCATATATAAAGCTTATAAGGAACTTTGTATGAGCATTGGAGAAAGCTAACTTAGAAATATTTTGCACAGCTGTGAAGAATTAGAGATCACCAGCAAACCAAATACATTATAAAACAAGACCAGGGTGGTTGTGTCCCAGTGCAAAGAAGGTTGAAAACTTTGCCTTTGTACACTGGCCTTGAACATGATGATCATATTTGCTTGACAAAACCATTTGGATTGCCTTTATTGCATATATCATTATTAAAAAGCCTTGTGGAATATGTTAACACTTTGCATAAAACCAACCTGTAGATTAGAATAGTTGCTATTTATATTGTACCTTGACTTAGCACGTAATTGATGATCTTGAGGGGGTTGAGAGCACCCTCAGTAAGTTTGCAGATGACACCAAGTTGGGTGGGAGTGTTGATCTGCTTGTGGGCGGGGGGGTCTACAGAGGGACTTGGACAGACTGGTCAATGAGCTGAGGTCAGTGGTATGAGCTTCAACACATCACCATTGCTGGCTGTATAGATGTAGTACTTGGGGATATGGTTGAGTGTGGACTTGGTAGAGTAAGGCTAATGGCTGGACTCAGTGATCTTAAAGGTCTTTTTCAATTTAGGTGATTCCATGGTTCTAAGCTGTAAGTTTTGCAAAATAGTTTTCCTTTTTTAAATTATACACAAGCAACTTTATTTTACTGCTTGCCATTCTCAAACTTTAATAGCAGTATCAAAATATGAACTGAAAGAGGGAAAACTTAGAGGATAACAGCAGAAAAGATGCACTTATTTCAGGTATTATGCTTATTAAAAACAGGAATTACCACCACTTTTTTTTTCTTTTTCTTTTTTTTTTTTTAATGTTAAGTTAAAGAGCTGCTTCTGTGAAAAAGTGGAAGAAAGTTACCCTAAAAAAAACAACAACCCAGGGCATGTTAAATAAATTAAACTACAAATTATTAGTCAGATGAAGCTGGCTATCAGAGGAAACTGATTCTCTCCTGATCAGAAGAAATGAGTCTTACCTTAGTTAAGACCATTAAAAAGTCCACTTTGCTAAAGCTGTAACTGCAGAAAGCCTAACAGTTTTTCTAAGTAGTGGTACATGCTGAATTTCTCATGGACTACTGACTTTTAGCAAATGGAGCTGTGTTTGTAGGACTTGGGTAAAGAATATTCTTGATCTTTTAAAATTCTTTGAGAAACTATAAACAACTGTGTTTCCATAGGGGAGGGAGATTTATTGTCACACTCCTGTCCCCCTCCCCAAAGTGACATTTCACAACCCGTTGCTCATTGCTAGGTTAGGCTTAAAAAAATTACACAATATATTGTTCCACAGACTCCTCACAATAGACAATTCACCTTCTGAATTATGAACACAAAGTGTTTAATTTTCAAATGGAAAAAAGTGTTCACTTACATGATTTCTCTTGTTTTCTCCATCTTTTATAGATGTAATAACTGTCTCAGAGAAAACTGTCGATCCAGTTTTTTTATCTGTGACCTGATACAGCAAAAGAAGAACAAAATACCCAACTACATTTTTAATTAGTCTTTTGTTAACTCTCAGTCCTACAGTCTGCAATAATTAACCCATCCCCACCCCTCCTTTTTTCCCCTCTGTTTTGCTGTCACATAAAATCCTAATCTAGGGGGGGAAGTAGATGACAGGGCTACCATTATCTATTTAAAATGTCACTGTAATGAAAGTAACTAAGCAGATGGCCATTCTTTTATGACCCATGTAATAACTGTACCTGCATTCCAATTTTAGTAAAGTTCCATTTCTTTTTAAAAAAAGAAAGAATTATTTCACATTAACCTTTTATGACTACACAGTGATTAGGCAAGCAAATAAGATAGAATGAAATTCTAAAATAATTATCAGGAGAGTTTATGCTCCAAATTATTTCTCCCCCAAACAGGCAAAATTGTCTTTATTTTTGAATAAAAAGGTTGTGTATGAACCAGGAGCTTGCTATGTATGTTTTCTCATACCTTATCAATTTCTTGATGAGTCTGAACAGTTTTATTACCACTTCTTGTTTCCGTGTTGGTCTCATTATGATAGTTGGGAGGCAAGCTTTCAAAGTTTACTTCTGATATTTTTTTTGCCCCTTCCTCTTCAGCTTCCATCTGCCAAATTTAAATAAGCCAACTAAAAATAAGTAACAATTACACACACAAAAAAAAGATCAAGCAGCACTTCTTGTGCAGGTCTCAGTAATGCCCTGTTTGATTGTGTGGTGCTGTTGGTACCTCAGCTGCTTTAGTGACCACAGCAGCTCTTTTAATGGACTTGAGAAACCGTGCAGAGATAAACCCTTGAGCTCTGGACTGTTTAAGCCAAGGTTAGTCCTGTGAGGAAAAAAGTCTGTGACAGTCAGCATGATGCCAGTCATGAGCCCAGCTTTCTGTTTTCCCCAGAAATCCAGTAAACACTCAGACAGACTTTCCATCTGACAAAGAAGATAAAATATTCCAGCAGGACAGAGACATAGTTTTGAAGTCCACAGAAGTAGTCTTACAGATCGGGGTGCATACATCCAGAACTGCATTTTCTGTTTCAGTTCCCACTGTATTTGCCAGATGAAAACTCAACACACCCAAAGGAGTGCTCCCCAAATGGCCAACCAGATTAAGCCAACAAAGAGAAGAATTCTGTTGTACAGAACAACACAAGCTCTGAGTAATTTGTGTCTCTTTGTTGTCCGCAATGGCTG
Source organism: Corythornis vintsioides (assembly GCA_025447755.1). Lineage (NCBI taxonomy): Eukaryota > Metazoa > Chordata > Aves > Coraciiformes > Alcedinidae > Corythornis > Corythornis vintsioides. The sequence goes on from JAOEGS010125299.1 coordinate 62,374, forward strand.
TAATGGGGCTAGGAGGCCATAAATTTAGCCAGCCTGAACACCTGATTTTTTCCCCAAGACACAGTTTGTCTTCTTTGGTGAGTCTGTTTATTTGACATGACAGCTGCAAACCTTTTTAAGTGTAAAGTATTTATCTGCTGAGAGGCAGCTCAGCCAATCCACACGTTGTGCTGTATACAGACCACACAATCCAGATCTGACTACAGAAACTGAAGAGGCAGAAATTTTGACTACATCCTTATTTATAAGTAAGCATATTTTGGGCATTGTAAAGAAAACTTAAAAAAAAAAAAAAGTTAGTCTCACTGTATTTGCAGTTTTACATGAAGTGTGTGACGGGTACATTTCAGCAACTGTCCAGCTGAGAGTAAAAGTTCCAAAATTTCCTTATAATGCTATAACAAGGAGCTGTTTCCCCAGTGGGTTGTGAGTTAAAGGGTTTTTTTTGTGGACTGTGTAACTTTGAATGAGAACTTGGAAGGAAGATTTTTGAAGGGAAAGCAAACACAGAAATAAGGGGAATGCAGGAGCAAGGTCTTCTGAGAATGGTACCAGACAATGGCTTGGGGTCTCGACTCTGTCCCTGCCTTTGAAGCAGGTCCTGTGCGAGTCTGGGCAAACAGTTTGAGATCAATTCACAGAATTACATCAAAAGTAAGCTGCTTCTCCAGACGTGTCTGCGGGACTGTCTTACCCCTTTGCATCCCGGTTTGGGGGGACCTTTAACGCCTTAGTTCCCGCTGTACAGACAATGAAATAAATCTTCACTCCTCCCCCTGCCACGTACGGCGATGCGCTCGCTTTAGGATCCCAAAGGATCCTCAGAATCGCCTCAGCATCGTCCCGCACGGCTGCCGGAGGCTGGATCCCCCGCAGCGCGCAGCCCGCGGCGGGGCGGGAAGGCGCACAGGGAGGAGAGAGCGCGCGCAGGGCGGGGAGCGAGAGACCTGCCGCTCCGCGCCTCGCGCTTCCCGCCGCGGGCGGGCTGGGCAGCGGGCACGCGCTGAGGAGGCTCCGCGCCCCCGAGACACGCGCGGGTCGCCGCCTCACGCAGCAGCTGGTGCGGAGGCGGCGCGGGCAGGGCCGGCGATCTCTGGCCGCGCTTAGGGCAGGAGGAGAGGCGGCGGCTGGCCGGGGGGTGCGCTGCCCCCAGGTGCGACTCGGCTCGGCCCGTGTGTGTGTGCGAGGGAGGGAATGCCCCCGGAGCCGCCCGCCGCTCCCTCACCTCTTGCACCGCGTTGCGCAGCTTGTGCTGCGTGTCCTCCATAAGCGCCTCCACCTCTCGTAGCATCTCGCCCAAGCTGGCCGCTCGCCGACGGCCCCCGCCTCCCGCCGCGTCGCAGCAGGGAGCCCATAGCAGGGCCGCCAGCAACAGCAGCCATCGCGTCCCCGGTACCGCTCCCGCTCCGCGCCGCATCCCGGTGGCGCCGCTCCCGCCGCTGCTGCTCCTCGGTGAGGGCTGACGGCGCGGAGGTGGGGCGGGAGCGGGCGGCTCCGCAGCGCCGGCCCCCATCGGCCTGGCCCGGCCCCCGCAGCCCCCCGCCGGCTCCGCAGCGCCGATCTGGCCCCCGCAGCCCGCCGATGGAGCCCGCGACGCTGGGCGTGAGGGAGATGAGGGACCCCGGGCGGGAAGCCTCGTCGCGGGGGCGCGGAGAGACAGAGGGAAAGCGGCGGGAGGAGTTTCCTGCTCGCACCCGGGACCCTCCTCATGGGGAATTTGTGAACAGGTTTCGTGCGAAGGGGAGGGTGGAAGCTGCCTGACATCTCCGCGGTTATTTTACTTCCCAGTCTTCAGCGAAGGTTTTCAAAACACGTTTTAAGCTCCCGGGATCAGAGGTGACACATCCCGCGCCAGGCTGGCCAGCACCACTCTCACCCTAATTCTTTCAAACTTTTTTTCCTGAAAAATTGCAGACAAAATGATCACTTTGTGTGCATCTTCCCCAGTTTCCACATTGTTTATCCTCATCAAGACTTTGATGGACAGTTTTTGTTGCCCTCAGCTCGCTGCTCTGGGGCAACATTGTTCTGTCAAGAGAGAACCGACCTGTAAGTCTCATTTTATTTGAAGCCTGGGTGAGAGGTAACAGTGTGTCAAGTATTTCTGCAGAAACTATTTTAAGTCCTGAATATTTCCTGCAAATGCATTATTACAATAAACACCAGTATAAAATCCAGTGCTAGTGGCAGCCCAAGGCAGCTCTGGATACTGGCAGAAGTGCAGTAGAGAGCAGAGGCAATGGGAAGGCCCCCCCTCTGTCCCCAGAAGGAAAGTCCCCAGTCTCCCAGCCACAGCACATCCTACTTCTATTCACTGACACAGAAGGTTTCATTTGGGACAAAATGTAAGTCTTAGTTTGTTGGTACAATACTTTTTGGTTTTGGTTTGTTTGGTTTTTGTTTTTTGTTTTTTGTTTTTTTTTATCTTAACCTCTATGACTACATGATTTAAGTAATAGTGAATGTTCCGAATCATCTGGAATGAATTAGTAGCCTAACTGTGTTCCCTCACATTGCAGGAAGTATGGCATGTGAAACAATCCTGTGCCGGCAGAGAAATATTTAGACAACATACTCCTCTCTTCCACCTCTTTCTTTACAGTTAGCTTTCCACTCCACCCACTGCCTCAAATCAGCTTAATATTGGTGACAATTACAGTTGACACATAAGTAATGTTCATAATTCATATTTTCTTAGCTTTGAGGGCTAACTGAAGGTTAGATCAAACACAATGAAAGCATTTTTCAAAAAGACTCAAGGCCCAAATTCCCAAAGCATTTGGACTCAAAACAATTTTCTAAACAATCTAAACGTGTTAATTGCCTCAATGTTTTAGAAGAAGTTGATCTAAAGATCTCAAGTCTCCTCTTGCAGTGGGATGAGGGCCACAGTCCTAAACCTTGGCTTGACAAGGCCCTTTCATGCTGCATTTCACGAGTGTGGTCTAAGGAATCCAACCCTGGACTGAGCTGGGTGGTGAGGGTGCACCTGTAACCCAGCATGGGAGCTCTGCATGTGAAGCCAGTGCAGAATAGCACTTCTGGTTTTCTTCTGTCACCTTGGTTTACTTCATAATAACTGCCCTTTGAAGATGTAAATAGGCTTTAGGCTGACTATGATCATAGCCAGCTGGGTCAATTGTCTTCTAAGCTCGACCTGCAGCACCCGAGAGCACCTGCTGAGATTTGCACTTTGCCCTGGAGCAGCTGAAGTCCCCTGCACCTGTAACTGTGTCTGCGAGGAGAGCCCTGGGGAGGGGGTGATGTGCTTTGCTCATACAACTCAAACCAGGTCGAGTTCAGAGTGAGCCCATGCTGTGCCTGAGCTCATTAGCCATCCTGAAAGGCTATATATATACACCTTGGGGCATGGTGCTATGCCAGCAGCCTGATGTGATTTCCAGCATGATTAGGTTCTTCCCTGCATCTGCAGGTAGGTGTTTTTCCCCTCAGTATCTCTTGATCTGTTGGGTTATAGGGAAGTTGCAAATTAAGAGAGGAAAAATTGTCCTAGATGGTAGTGTACCTAAAACTTATTTATCATCATTAATGTTTATCTTTAATTGCTATTAATCTTTGCTCAATCCTGAGTGCCTATGCAAAATGATTTATCTAAGTGGAAAATTCTGGGGGTGTACATTTACTCCAATATGGTTGCATTGCTATAATTCCCTAGGCCTGTGCTCCAGTTCTAGTGCCTGGGTACTGTCTGGTTTACAGTTAAGCCATGGCAAAGCATGCAGGATTGGGTTTCTTTCAGAGGAATTTGAATGCCCACGTAGAAAATGACACTTTTATAACTATGTGTACAATAGTACAGAAGACAGCTGCACTGGTATAATTTTACTGACCTACAACCTAGACCAGGGCCTTAGGTACTTTAATAACTTATATTGAAAATGTGAAACTGAGATTATCTCCCACTGAGGTGAGTGCCTAGAAAACCATAAATTTCAGGGGGACTTACACTCTGTTTTTTAACAGAATTACTGGTGATCATGAACTTATAGTATTGATCACCTCTTCTGGTGATTTTTCTCTTGTATGATTAAAGCAACAGTGACAAACACACACACAAAAAAATCCTCTGTATTTAATGTAATAGAACCCTATAATTGAGTTTTTCCTACTGCATTTTTACAGCAGGAGGAAAGCCATGTCTGTGTTGAAAATATTGTTTCTGTTGAAAAGTGTGCTTCTGGGGATGTAGGATTAGCTGTGAATATATATTTTTCTAAGACAGACTGGCACAGCTAAAGAACATCTCTTCCTAAACACACACATTACACTAAAAACCTTTATTACAGGAAAACATATATGATCTTTTTGCCAAGACATAACATTTTTTAGACGTTATTAACTTAGAAAGGACAAAATAAGATGGCATATTTTTAGCTGGAACTTAGTTAGGAAAAGCATGTCCCAGAGTTCTTACATAAAAATAAATTGTAGGGCTCAGGTCAGCTTCAGTAGAGGACCCTTTAGGTGGCTTTGAGGGGAAAATGGCCCCCCGTCATGGTGAGTGCACTCTTGTCAAAGGCAGACAACTGAATCAGTGAGTCTGGAGAACAAACCACCTTCTGCTTGGATGAGTTTTCAGACAAAAGACCATGTTCCTGAGAGCAGTAGGGTAGGGGGTTGTGCATGTTTGATTTTTTTTTTTTTCCACACATGATTTATTCATTTAAAGGCAGCATATTCTGTTTTCTGTGTTTCAAACATCTGTTATGTGCATGTTTATTTACCAATTAATTGATAGAGTTCTTTTCCCTTTCCAACAATTGTACTGAGAACAATCAATCAATTGGTTAGCTGCAGGAAAAAAAAGAATAGCAAGATGTCTGGCTAATGTACAGCCTATAATAGGAAAAGAAAAGGCAGCCTTCTGAAGTATCTAAGTGCAAACATCAAACACACAACAAAGACAAAATCTACCACCAGCAGGCAAAAAATTCCAGAAAGTGAATGTCCAATTCCTTGCTGAAGGGGAAGGAGAGCACAAGAGAGGAGCAGAGTTAGGAGAGGGAATGAACACGGAGGGGGCATCTGAGAGGTGCTGCCAAGAGGGCCCTGCTGCTGGACTGACCCTGACACCTACAGAGCACCTTTCCCTTTGCTCCCCTTGCTCCCTACAGCAACACCTACAGCAAAGTACCCAGCTGTGGCTTCTGACCCACGATGGTTTGAGCCTCACAGAAAGCTGGCCAGCTCGTGACAGGTGCTCAGTGGAGGATCACAGTTGTCATCCTGTGGGAGACATCATGTCCCTGTTCACGCCAGGTTGAGAAGCCAGGTGAGACAGCAGCCAAGGGCAGTTCAAACTCAGTGCAGCTAATGAAGTAGAATAACGAGTGACAAACCTGGTGCTTATGGTCCACAGTGAAGTTCTGTGTCCATGCTACAGTCTTCACAAATACTGTTTATCATGTCAGCAGTAAGTTTAATTCCCTGGTGAATCCAGTTGCTTTATTAGTACAGTATCAGTTAGGGTTTGGTTTCTTTTGTGGGACAGATGCTATCCAGATAGATGAAGATGTGATGAGGGCATTGATTGACTCCTCTTTTGACTGGTTGTTTGCTATATCAGATTGCTTGGATTTACAAAGCTCTGAGATGCAGTAAACATACTTTTGAATTGCATGAAGTTTTACGGTGCAGAAACCTGTAAATGCAGGACTGAGTAACTGTAAATGTAAAAAAAACACAGAACAGTTTTGCTGGGTCAGCTCAGTGTTTAACTTTCTGACCACTGCTATGTGTTAAACGTAAAGTTCTTTAACTCAATCTGAGATCTGGGGACTTCAGAAAGATTTAGGAAAGAATTAGGGTTTTCAAAGCAATTAGAGCAGAATCATTTAATGATCATAGTCTTGCTTAAGTAAATAGGTGTTAAGGTCACTAAAATGCTAACCCAAGTTTGGGAGAAACCTGACTGCAATGAGGGGAATATCAATAACAAACAAAGCTTTCCTGCAATAATGGGTTCCTGAAAAATTCATTTTTAGGAATAACTGTGCCTCATTCTAGCTTAGTTTAGCTTGCTCTGTAAGATGATTAAATTGCAAAGTAGTAAGTCCTTGTTAAAACAATGCAAGAGTATCACACATTTGATTAGAAGCAGTTGTTGTATTTAACTTTGTGCCTTGTCTGAACTAGAACAATGCTCATGTATTGAACTGCCCTGTGGGTCTTCCTTTAACAGATTGAAGAGATTTGTCAATTGCTTAATTTAATTTTCTTAAAGAAGAGACAGTTGTATTTTATCTGCACAGCTGCAGAGGTTAGAGCAGAGCTCTATTATCTCCTTTTGGCCTTCTCACGGCTGATTGAAAAATTTTCTAGAAGTTAGATTATCATGTGCCAGGAACTTATAAAATATTGACCTCTCAGCACACAGTAAATCCTTGACCATCTTTTCAAACACAGGCATCATGTGGCAGGTGTAATTTACTCAGGAAAAACAGAATTCTACAAATATAAGTACTGTTCCGTTTTAATGGCACATTATCTAGCAAGATAGCAGCTATACATTAGAAATAGGAATGTGCTTTAATCTCATTTTTATTGCTTTGTGAACTGTATCTTTCTTTTAAGCTACTCCAGGTTTTAACTGGTGAAGCCCTAACTAATCAACACCACCTATTTTTCAGGGTGCCTTATGTTGTCTCAGTGACTTGTGACCGGGTTGGATGGAGCACCGTGAGTCACCTGCCAGACCTTACTAGAGATGACAACAAGAAACCAGATGAATCCTCTGAAATGGATCTGCCTTCCAGTCCATGGAAACCCAGCCATGCTGAATTTGCTTTGACTCACACAACCTGCAAAGCCAGGTAAGGACCTTTTTCTACAGTTACAGGTGCAAATTATGTACATATAGGCTGTATTCTAGTATGTGTCCCAGTCACTTTTAATGCCACTGCAAGACTTTGGCTCCATTTAAAAACAACGACCTGTGGCAATAACGTTCTGGAAGTTATAAGAAAGTATTTCTATTTGTAAAGCATAGGTCCATGGTAATGGATGGAAATCCTTTTTGCTGCTCAAATGCATTGTTCGTGTGTATTCAGATGTGTAGATGTGGTTCTGGGGGACATGGTTTGGTGTTGGACTTGGCAGCATTGGGCTTACAGTTGGACTCAATGATCTTCAAGGTCTTTTCCAATCTAAATGATTCAAATGATTCTTTATTCTATACAAACAAATTACACTTTAAAACTCCTGCATGTAAAATTATTCTATCGTAGAAGTACAATATGATATAAGTAAAAATGTAAATTCTTTCTACAGAAGTGTGCACATATGTTTTTGTTGGAGAGTGGGGAGAGTGTCAACTAACAGTCCATAGCTACAAAGACTCTCATGAGAGCTGTCACAGTATTTAACGCTTTTAAGACTGGGTGGTTGAGAAAACTGGGAGTGAGCTTCTATCTCCTGATCTTTTTTTGGAGTGTACTTCAAATCAGCAAGTAATGGTTGAAAGTTTTTTGTGATTCATATGAAATTAATGTCTCTGCTCAGTTTGTAGTAGATAGATGACAGCTTTGTTGATACAAGTTCCAAAAAGCAAGAGGGTTGGGTATCAGCAAATGTTAAAACTATCCTCTCGTTATCACTCCATTTATCCTGCAGTTTTCCTTTGCTGATGAGAATTGAACACCAGTGACTCAAAATCTCCCTTACATTTGAGGATACAGGAAGGGCATAGGGAAAGGAAAATGTAATAGACCCTGGTACCCCCCCTCACAGACCATTAACATTTGGGAGACACCCTCCCTGTGCTCCTCCCTGCACCTCCTGGCATACCCTCCACTTACCTGCTGCCCTGGAGAGAACTCTCTTTCTCCTGCAGCATTTCAGCTGCTGCTTATCCCCAACCATGGGGAGATATCTGAGTGAGCTTCCATTATCAGGTGACATTTGGGAGAAGGCAGCAGTTCTGGTAGCACTGGCTCCAACCCCCTTGCAAAACCAGCAATAAATAATTGCAGGAGCTGGCAATGCTCTGGTAAATATTCTGAGATGTACAACTCAAAGCAGCATTTGTATTCAAGCTGCTGTTTTCTAGTCCTTTTTTCCCAATAGTCTTCTGGCAAGATGTTTACTTAAATCCTTGTTGAAATATGAAGGAATATGAATTAACAGCAAGTGGTACCATGAAAGCAATCAGGACAAGATCCCCCAAACATCAAGGTTGTCATTGTTCATAAACACTATTTAAACCAATCACCAGAAACTACAAATAAGCACTAAACAGAGATGGTTTACACACAGCAGATGATACGAGCCTGCAGCTGGAATGAGTGGCAGAATGGTGACACCAAAGCAGCTCCAGTGGGGAAGGAGGTATTTGCTGTTGTTGCCAGGTGCCACAAGTGTTCTCAGTAGATGTGAGGCTGCACAGCAACAGCTGTGGACAGCAGACTGTTAAAAATTGTTACTGACAAGGATTTGCCCTTTTGCATTTAGTCCGAAAGTTACAAACATATGTATTGCCAGGAAAGTGCAAGCCCTGAAGATTGATTCCCATTGCTAATCTTACACTGTGCAAAGAAAGGAAAGGGAATAATAGTTGAAAGAAACTCCCCTTGTAGCTGGAAATTTATAATTTAGAAACAGGTTGTCAGAAAGAATAAAAAAAAAAAAAAAAAAAAAAAAAGAGGGATGATGTCACTAAACTTTAAACAAAGGAAAAACAATAAAATCCCAATGCCTACAGAAAAGCAATATGTTCATTAGCTGTAGGGAACAACTGGAATTAAAAGTACAAGTTCTGGAAAGAACAATTATTGCAAGAAGAGAATATATAGCTTTCAACTAAAATTAATAAAGAACTTCTCAAAAGCATTGACAATGGGCACTTTTATGTGGTCTCCTGTGAGATAGGAATAAACACCCATAATATGCCCTGAATGAATGGATAAAAGAAATTACCATTTGTTCAAAGTAACAAAGAGAGAATCTGAGGGAACATTAATGATGTGTCTGACAGAGCCAGGCAATCAATGACTGATTCAAACAGATGTACAACTACCAGTCATATTTTAAAACAAAGTAATGATTCAACATGGTTGACAGCCTGCAGCAAAACAAGTCATGGTAACTTTCTAGATCATGCTCTGATGAGATGAGACAAGATGAGATAAGGGGTGCAGAGTGGATGTGAGACAGCTACAAAGAGACAGTGTAATGAAGGACTCATCTGCATTTTGGATTTGACCAGGATGAGTAAATCATTTAATGGGTCAGTGACTCAAATCACATTCTTTTCACCTAGGAAGCCCTTCAGTTTTTTGAATAATGTGACTTCTTTGGCTTTTGCAAGTTTTTAGAGTTCCAAGAGCATTTTTTTTTATTATACTTTTTAATTCTTTCTGCAAATAATCTAGAGGTTATATCCTTGTCCCTGTGGGAGAATATCAGTAGCTGAGTATCTTTGATTTATTTGGGTTTTGGTAGGGGCTCGGCCATCTTTAACTGATAATTCTATTTTATCTGTGTCATGGAAACACATCTTGCTGTAGGTCCTTACTGAAGCAAAACAAGTAATAAAGCAAATGCCCTAGGAAGAAGTTTCATTTTTCTCTTATCAGAACAAAAAGTCTACTGTGCATGCAAAGTATCTTGCTCTGGTTTACAGTCACGATTTTTATATCCTTACATATTTCAAGGCAACTTTGTGAGTTTTCCCTTTTTGTCTAGACTCACAGCCTAAGGCTCCTATGGACAGGAGCTGAGTAGAAAGATGTCACTGTGACTTTAGCTGGTTTTTTGTGAAAAAAAAAAATAAATTTATACTTCGGTTTCTGCCTTTCACAAGACTGCATCGTGTATCTCCCAAGCTTCCAGGCAGACAAATACTTTAACAATGTAATTGATCCAACAAGTTCTGCAAAAGCAAAGCACAGTTTCTGAACATGCTGTATCCTGGATCAGCTAAGCCTGGATCAGAACTGGGTCTGGCTAATCTGATATGATGGATATCTCCACAGCTATTCAGCTGGTGATGTTGGTTTTTAAATGACAGTCCAAACAGTTGTTGTAGACTCTGTGTTTGTTTGATAAAAACTGCTTCCCTGCCTCGTGGTGGGAATGATGTGGCAGCACTGAGATGTGTTTGTCTGATAAGGAACTGGGAAAATGAGCATTGCTGTTGAACAACACAGGCTGTGTGATAGTGCTAGCACTTCTATAACAATATAAGAAAGTAACTTTTAACCTAAGGGATTTTGTAACCTCTACTGAGATGCAGGGCTGAGCTCCTTGATGCCTGAGAACATCTCAGAGGGCTGTGAGTCTGCACCATGCACCAACTCATTGCTTTAATGTAAAGACTGCTGAACTGTGTTTCTCATGCTACCATCCTGCTTCTCCCATGGTGCTAACCTTTTTTCCTTCAGTCACAGCTGCTGGACTGTGATTATAATGTTCTGGTTTGTAGTTTATCTGTAATGCTGTCCACCATGTAACACCATGTATGTATCAAGAGTAACTTTGTTAGTGGAGTTTCTGACTCACAGAATCAAAGGATGGTGGGTGATGGAAGATCTCTGGAGATCTTCGAGTCTAACCCCTCTGCCAGAGCAGGGTCACCCAGGGCAGGCCACACAGGAACAGATACAGGTAGGTCTGGAAAATCTCCAGAGGAGACTCCACAGCCTCTCTGAGGAGCCTGTTCCAGGCTCTGTCACCCTCACAGTAAAGAACTTCTTCCTCATGTTGAGGTGGAACTTCCCATACTTGAGCTTGAATCTATTGCTCCTTATCCTGTCACAGGGCAGAGGTGCACAGAGGCTGTCCCTGCCTGCTTGCAGTGCTGTGCACTCTAACAGATACCAGTTGTTCCCCACAACCTTTTGATACACTGGTGTCTTTTTCAGTTAATGGGTTGTTACAGTTTGAAAAAATATCCATTTGCTGATAAACAAAAACACTTGTCTGAAAAAGTGATTTTACAAAAGCATCTTGCATTACAATAAAAATTTGATTTAGATTGATTTAACTTGGACAACTGTTTCTGGCTGTTCCACTGGAGTATATCACTGATTCTGGAAAATTGTCCAGAATTAAGCTTGCACAGCTATTGACTGATGGTTTGTTTCAGGAAAATTCCAGGCTGTGGATAAATTGTCAGTTTTCTTACTCATGGTGTACACAGGTAACAAAATGAGGCCTTTAGTTGTTTTTTTCCATCTATTATATACTCCAGTTTAATGCATGCCTCTAATTTTCCATTGAAATACAAATCAGGAGGGGGACAAGGGAAGGCACTTCAGAGAATTTGAGTAGCACCTAATTCTTAAATGAAGACTAGCTATGTCAAAGAAATATAGCAGAGATCAAGGAGTTAATTTGTTCTGGTGGATCATCTCCACATACTTTTCCCAGCCACCAGCCGAGATATTTCCCAAATGCCAGCCAAGAACTACTTGAAGCTGGCAAAACTCCACTGTTATCAGTGCAGTGGAAAAGAGCGAGACAAAAAAAAAGAGCAGTGTGGCCCTGCTGATAGTGAGATGTGGGTTCCTGAGCTCTTATCCAGCTTGTAGGAGTAAGAGAAGAAATAGTTAAAGATAACATTTATACAGTGAGTCAGTGCAGTGGCATGTGTGATGATTAACTAGGCCTCTGGAGTCTGTCTTGTGCTGTGGAGTAGATGAAGTTCATATAGGACCTGTGGAGTTCATCTATGACCTGGTTTCCCTGAGATTCACAGAAAAAAAACCCAACATCTAATTGTGATTTCAAAAAATAACAAGCAACTGGTTCTTCAGTTATTTTGTTTAATGACACATTAGGAATGCAGAGAATTTGAGAGGTGGAGAAAGCAGATAAAACACTGGTGAAAGAACACAGAAATCTCTCAAAACCATGGCTATGCTGTGTTTAGTCTGGAGAAAAGGAGGCTCAGGGGAGACCTTATCACCCTCTAAAACTCCCTGTTTGAGAGTTTGCAGCGAGGTGGGGATTGAGTTCTTTTCCCAAATAACAAGTGATAGCAGAAGAGGAAATGGCCAGAGGTTGTGCCAGGGGAGCTTTAGGTTGGAAAAGTTTCCTAACTGGAAGGGTTGTTAAGCCCTGGAACAGGCTGCTCAGGGAAGTGATGGAGTCAATGTCCCTGGAGGGATTTGAATGACATGTAGATGTGTGGGCATGGCACTTGGGGACATGGTTTAGTGGTGGATTTGGCAGTGTTGGGTTTACAGTTGTACTCAATGATTTTAAAGGTCTTTTCCAACCTATGTGGTTCTGTGGTTCTTGCAAGCAGAAAGTGAGTGGATCCATCAGATCCCCAAAGCTCCCTAGACCTGTGCAACATATGGTGAAAATAAGGGATATCTACAGTTCTGAACAATTGTACAAAAACAAGACTTCATAAAGCTCAGCATTTCTCTAATTCCTTATTCTTTGTGGACCTCATTGCATAGGAAGCACTGACCAGACTCCTACAGCCTGAATAAATACTGGGCTGTAGAAAAGGATCTTTCACATAGACAGATCAATCTTGACTGGACACAATCAGGAGTAGGTGAGCTGTGGAAGATTTAAACTGGAGGTGAATAGCTCTCTTCAAAGATCTAGGAGTCCCAGATAGGAAAGACATGCTTCTTGTGGCTGGTTAATCACCACAGTCATGACCTCTGTAGCTTGTACTAAGGAGGCCTGGAAAAGCAGACCATTGAAATTACAAAAAGCAAACAGCATTAATGTGTTCTGGTGCCTTTTTCACTATAATTGATGACTTTTTAATACACCAGATGTCTTTTAATCACTGTGTGGTCTTTTGTGCACCATATACACATAAGCACATGTAAATGGAATCAAAGTGTCTGATTTTCAAGCACATATATGAATTTTTTTTTTTAATTGTAACTGAGCTTAACTAATACCAAACACACAAGGGCCATTTAAAAATTAATCTGTGCCAAAAGTCTTACACATCTGAATTGCTTAAGTGTTAAAGGCTGTGGAAGCACATAGTCCAACTAAGAAGCAGTAGGATCTGAGCCCCATTTAGTCTCCTGAATACATCTATGTGTGTGTGTGTGTGTGTGTGTGTGTGTGTGTGCCTGTACACACACACACATACACACACACATTCTATTATTAAAAAAAAATAATAATTTGGATGCACTGCTCTTTAAAAAGAAAAATCTCCCCAGTCTATCCCAAACCACATGTTACAGTTCTAAATTAGTGCTTATATCAAGTTAACTCTGATCCTATCTCTTGGTAGCCCTCCCCTGTACCTCTCCAGCACCTAAACATATTTCATTGGGCTCCTCTCTACAGGAAGGATGCTGAGGTGCTGGAGAGGGTACAGAGGAGGCTACCAAGCTAGAGTAAATGGTTTGGAGCATGTCTCTGATGAGGAAAGGCTGAAGGATCTGGGGCTGTTTAGCTTTGAGAAGAGGAGGCTGAGGGGAGAGACCTTACTGCTTTCTACTACTACCTATATGGAAGATGTAGAGAGGCAGGAGTTAGTCTGTTCTCCCCAGTGACAAGTGATAAATAAGAGGAGAGGGCCTGAAGCTGAACCAGGGGAGGTTCAGGCTGGGTATTGGGAAGAATTTTTTTACTGAAAGGGTTGTGAAGCACTGGAATAGAGGAGTCGCCATCCCTGGAAGTGTTAGGCTGGGTAGATGTTGTGCTTAGGGACGTAGTTTAGTGGTTTCTGATAGGGCTGGGAATAGGGTTGGACTTGATGATCTCGAAGGTCTCTTCCAGCTGAAACGATTCTGTGTTTCTATGATCCTGCCCAAAACTCGCCAGTCTGCAATGTGTGAGCTAGTGCGGGTGCAGCTGTGGTGCGCTGAGCAGTGCTGGGAAGGCCAGCGCCACCCAGGCGTGTCCTAGGGAAATATCCCCATCTAGTGGGTGTCGCTGGGCTGCCGACACTCCTCCGGCGTGCCAGGCTGCTGCCTATCCACTGGTTCTATAGCAGTTGCACATCTATTTTCCTGAGAGAAAACAGCAAAAGCTGGAACCTGTTATTGTCTGTAAAATTAGTTCACATTTTACCTGGGTATTCTAAAACCACGTGCAATATTTAACATAGTCGTTCAATGACAGATTGTTCTGCTTAGCTCCCTGCAGGGTGTACAGAGTCCATTCCACCTAAATAAGCTAAAACAGCTCTGGTGACTTGTCCAGAAATGAATGAATTTTAAAATAAATTAAAAGCATTGAAAGGTTTTCAGGCTCGACATACCCTTCCCACAGTTAAAGGTACTGCTTTTCTCGATATATTTCACATGAGGAGTTCAAGGGGATTTGAGACCTGGTATGTTTGTAAATATTCATTATTGCTTCAAGGCAAAACATGCAAAAGCAACGTGGGAATACCGTATTATCCTGATGTCATGGCTACAAAATCCTGTAACTACTCTCTCCCCTGTCTTTTCAAGGGAACTTTTCTTACTTGGTGAAAAATGAAAGTTTGTGCCTACAGCAACTAAACTTAGTAGGAGTTTTGACATTGAGTCAAGGCTTAGTGGGCTCTTTTCATTTCAGGAAGAAATACAGGACAGCAAAACCTGCAGTACATTCAGTCCTAAAGAAAGCACAGTACTGATGTAATAGGCAGCCAATTGCTGTTTTCTTACTTGTCCTTCTCAGAAAGGATTAGTGCCTGAAATTGTGTAATAGTTATTTAAGGATGGTTGGATAATGTACTGGCATCTAACTAATCAGATGTCTATTACTGATGTTTGTAAGCAAGGCTTCAGAATCTCCAGCATCCCATTCAGACTAGGAATTTCTGAATTAAATCCAGGCTGCAGCACATTTGGAGATTTTAGGTAGAAGATGGGAAGGGTTTCTAAAAGGAACTATGCAACACCTCAGGTGACAGGGATTCTAAAAATATCTTTCTCGTCACACGTTTTAATGTTCCTCATATTATCACTGGCTATAGAACACACACAGTCACACATACACATCTACATATTCCTAAGAATAGTTAAGATCCTTTCTCTAGGAACACACATGTAAATAGAGATTACTTTGTTATCCATCTGGCTTGTCACATGCATGCATGGTTTTTCTTAGCAAAATTTCCCTCAAAATAGTTGACATTGTAACCTACAAGGTATTGTTTTACAATGTAGGTTTGGCTGCCAGGGTTATGAAACCAGGAGCTGAACGTCATTAGCTTGAGCCAGGCCCCGTGCAGACAGGTGCTGTGCATGTTTCTCCACAGAGCTCTGCCAGTGCACATTAATCCTGATCTGCAACATTCCTGCTGTTCCAGTCCCAGGCCCCTCTTGTGCCAGAATTTAGAGTTTATTTGTTTGTAGGTACAGCAATGTTTCCACTGAAGCAGAAGTTATTGTGAATACCTGTTGCTCATTTTCACCTTTGGCTTTTTACTCTGGTGTTTGATCTGTCTTGTCCATGGTGGCTGTTAAGAAGGAGAAGGCCCAGACATGGAGCTGACTGGCTCCCAAGTAATCCTGTCATTTTACATAAGATGAATGTCAAAAGCAAAGAAGCCCGAAGTTAATAGTTGCTTACTATGACTGACTCAGCCTCTCTAATCCCTTTCCATCCTCAGCCCTTGTCACTGTGGCACTTGATCTGCTTCCTCAGGGCTGGACTGTGCACCGCCACCACACACAGGAATCTGGCTTGGGGAAGGGAGACGGTTCTTGCAAAGCTTTAGGGGACAACTCTGCTCCAACCAAAAATCTTTGAGGGAAAGAATGATGCCTCTGAGCTCACTAGAGATAAAACTTCGTATCTCAGGTAGTTAATGAGATCTCTTCCTGTGGTTGCAACAGAACTACTTTGTCTCTTAAGTACAGAAGAGTATCAGGATTCAGACAAAATGGACTTTTGTATGCAGGAGTTTTGCCCTCAGGATTGAGAGTAGAGCTACAATCTCCTGCCACCACCACACCTATTCTGAATCTGCAGGAGGTAATTTTTATTTCCTTTCATGCTATTCATCACCTCTGGCAAAGGGATAAAGGCAGCAGAGTCCTGCTGGTTGATTGATATGTTTGTGCCGCCCTGTATTAAGAAGTAGTGTTTTTGCATCACTTAGGTTACACACTTCTGGTATATTCTGTTACCCACAACTTAATCCTTTCAGGACTTTTCTGCTGGCAGGCAAAATGGAATGATACATTTTGCCCCTCCCCAGCTCACATTGTGCACTCCTCCTAAGGAATGGGATATGCCAAGTACTTATAACAATAACAAGGTGCAAGTTTGTCACAGAATTCAACTGGAATAGGATGGGATTTGCAAAAAAAAATCCTGTGGGCCAATATCTAAATATTGATAACTTGTCCCCTTACTCTCCCAGTGTCACTGTTAACACCCTCTGCTATCTCAGCTGCAAGAAACAGCCCTGCAGGAAACCACAACGTGCTACAGCAACCTGCTCAAGTGAGCCATGCCCAACTCTGGAGCATCTGCCCTGACACATAGGGCTCAGCTGCTTGCCCAGAATGTGCTACTGGTGCATCTGGGGGCAATGAGACCAAGCTGCTTCTGTAATAACTTGCATCTATAGGGGTGAGGAGGCAGGTGAGATGGACGGTCCCTTTCCATGGGGGACCCTGGCATATCTTGTGTTCACTGTCATGAGATCTCACCAGAGACATACAGATGGGCATCCTTCAGAATTGCCAAGATTTCACTTGACTGCTGCTCATCACAGTTAATAAAATCCAGCAGGGTCATTCTCATGTGCAGAAGGTATTGGGAATTTACAACTGTCATTTTACCTGCAATATGAATTTCTATACAAGACCTTAAACCACAAGATCATGTTGCCAGTACTTCCAGTATTAAGCAGTAAAAATCTGTATCTTAGTTCCTTAGAGCATCCAGCTGGTGGTGCCAAACAGTAACTGCAAAGGACTTTTTTTTTTCCCCTGTATTTTGAATGGTTGGAATAGAAATTGTTTGGATAAAGGCATCTTTACAGCCCTTTGTTAGACTCTTTTTAACAACCGTACCTCAGTGAACTCAGCAGGTCAGCTTCTCTAAGTGAACTGTTGTGTGCTTATGCGTCTCACAAAGGGATATAACCCCCTTCTGCTGTGATTAATTTGAAAGCTTTCTGTACATAAAGTGTAGAAGTTGTATATACATGTCCATGGATGATTAACAGAGGAAAATAAGGCCGGGGACACTTTGGCCTGGGGTAATATATTTATTACTTCATAAATCACAGTAAACCTTAAGAACACATACACCTGCTCTCTTGGGCAGTGGGTATCTCTGTACCTGGCATTTACATAACTTGTATCATCTGATGTCCTGTCTGGGATCTTCAGCACATTTATTATTGCTGTTGATGAGTCAGCTTGTGACCTTCTTTTTCTGTGAAGTTCAGTAGTTAAAAGTATTTAGCTTGGAAGAAGATACCTGTTTTCAAATGTAAAAGAGGGGGGCAAGGGGGAAGTGGTAAAGGAACACCGTATTATGTTTCATCAGCCAAACAGTGACCTATAAAATGTGCTGGTGGAAACAAAATGCAATGCACCAATGGCTGCGGTGATACCTTGTTTTCATTATTTTTAATTATAATGATTATTGATATTTGATTATAAAAATATTTGATTATAAAATAATTTAATTATAAAGATTAGAGCAGGAGGGCCAACCTGAAGCACTAGCTTTCCTATGGCTCCCTGCCACAGAAGTGGGTGCTCATTTCAAAGGGTTAGATTCTTTGCTGGCAGGAGGGAGGCAACGAGGAACAACCCCCAGGAAAGGCAGTTTTCACAATGGGGTCACAGATATGGTTATTTTAGGAAGTTCTTTGCCCTGTTCTGGAGGGTACCTGCTCTTCCCCTGGGCCTCGTGCTACTGCAGTCCCTCTTCAGTGAGGGATTGCAACAGACTGCTGCTTGCACAAGGCACGGGTTTTGCTGCGATAGACTGAGCAGATGGCAGAGTGTGGGTATGACCAGTTGGGGCGGGGAAAGCATCAGAAAGGTGAGTCAGGCAGAGAGAGGCACGTGGAGAATGGCACGATGAAATCACCCTTCCTTCACTTGGCTCGTAACTAATGCAGTTCATCTGGGCACCATGACAGTCATTCTCCAGAGCTTAATGTTCAGATTTGTGGTCACTGAAATTTAGCAAGTAAATGTTTCATGCTGAATGAACACTGAGAAGGACCTGGCTCTAAAGGCATCTGCTTAAGATTTCCACTTTTCCACATTTCTACTTACCAATATAATTCTGAATTTGGTTTCAGGGATGAAGGCACTTTAATATGTATATCTATAGTAAAATCACATTACCAGAAAGAAGATATTGTTGAGAAAAAGTTTATGTGTAGTCTGTGGTACAGTAAAATAAATCCGTGTGATTGGTTAGTTCAGTGTTTTAAAAATATCCTGGGAAGCAGCAATATCAGAGGAACAGCTCGCTCTGTTCTCAGATCCTGTGTCCAACAAGTGCCACTGCCTGTGTTGTTTTGCTCTGCTAAAGTATACCCCGTGAAATCTCCTCAAGTATTCCCCCAGCAACCGTGGAGGCTAATGATTTACTCAGACTCATTAAACAAAATTAAATCCTCTTAAAATAATTATATCCAAACATTCTGCAAATGTTTTGAAATACAAGGTGCTGCACTCTGCCCCCGGTTGCTGTTGTGCAATCAGGCGGCAGTGAATGGAGGCTCCTCCTGACGTGTGCCAGGGCTGGGC
>JAOEGS010125299.1:81147-149981 GCA_025447755.1 Corythornis vintsioides
AGCAGTCCTGCCTCACCTTTGCAGCATTTCTTCAGGCAAGTGGGGAGCCCCTTTCCAATCCCTTCAGTATCTGTTGCTCCTGTCTTCACAGTACCTTGAATCTGTTTTACAAGGACGGCTTGAGACACGACAGTGTAAGAAGTATGGGACAAATGCTGCTGTCCTTTCCATCCACATAGACAGTGAACGTGTTTGAACACAGAGAGGCAAAAAAGCAATCACTGGTTAAGGTCTAGTTGCTCAGGCCTGTGTTGCATGACTAAACCAAGAACAGAATGTAGCTGATTGTCCTTATGTGTCTGTACAGTCATTTACCATTTGAGCTGTGTACGTGCTGCCTTTCCTCCTGGGTGTTCAGTTAAATTAGGTTTTCCCTTTCTTGCAGGCAGCAAATGTTTTTCTTTTTCCTTTTGATCTCTCAGGACTCTGTTCTTTAGCCTGCCTATTTTATTTTAGTTCCTTTTGATAAAAGAGCCCTTTTATCATGCATGCTAAAATTGTTGGAGAGGTCTATTTGACATGTCATGGTGAAACGAAATAAGCAGTTTTTGAAATGTTATGTATCACTCAATTTCATAGTATCATGAATGTCATGATTTTTGGTGGTTTCTATTGAGGTCCAGATTCTGGATATTTTTTCTTAAAACAAACATGAAAACACCTTACATATCAAGCTCTTGAGGTTGCAGAAAAGCACTTAAAGCTCATTTACAGAATTACAGAATCACAGAATGTCAGTTGTGAGAAGAAAATCAAAAGCATATTTATAGTGAAAAAAAAACCCAACCCTTCTGATTGGGGGTCCTGAGCCATGCTTGGGACTGCTGATATTTCATATACAATTGTTTGTTGCTTATTAGCACATAAGCAACAAGACAGGATTTCAGGACTGGAGAATTTTGGATGAGGAATTTAATGACTATTTAATCACACTTACTGACTGTACTGTCTTGGGCACATCGTCAACACATCTAGAAATGTGACTAACAAGTTAGCCAATTGCTACAAAAATGAAATGTACTTTTATGGGCTGGTCAGATGATCTCCTGCTTATGTATTTTTTTAAACCAGGAATATCTAAGATACTTAATGGATGTGGACTTGAATTCCTGAGAAAACCCAACAGTGAACACTGTATTTTAAGGAATGACTGGAAAAATTAGGATTTATAAGGATAAATTTTGTTATTGAACACAGAATTGTAAAAGAACCCCAACTGAGGGGTTTGTTTGGATGGTTTTTTTTCCTTACCAGGCTGTTGTGTGGCTTGGAAGAAGTAACCTATTTTTGTACCTTGTTGCTTTTATTTTAAACAAATAATTTAGCATTCAAGTTTCCTGTCCTAATCAGATTAACAAAGTGTTTTCTGGATTAGCATCTCCTTTAGCTATTCAGTCAGAAAGTGCAGAAAGATACCTTCTATCTGTTGCTGACTTACATAGTTTTTCAGAGCCTTAATTATTTCAGTAAATTACTTCAATATAAATTATTTTTAATACATTACTTTCAAGCAAAAGTTTGTTTAAAACCTTGAATTTTGCAGCAGACATCCTATAATGATAGATGATTTTTATTTGTTTATCAAGAGTGAAATCAATATAGAAGCACAGAAGACATACTTAGCTGTGAATTTGCTGTGGAAGCTACTCTCTCATAGCAGAGACATGCTGTTGTAAAATAGTTAACATTTCATAACCTCAGTTTTACAGGCATCATATCACTGCAGCCTATAAAAAAAGAGTTCAGCCATTATGCAGCTATTAGAAATGAACTATAAAAGATCATAGCTTCCTTGTAGATAACCTCTACAGAAGCATTCATCCCAAATGTTTCTATCAGTATTTTTTTACATGTGATTTATAAAATAGATGGAGGCTGTAGTGGATCCCCAGGTAGAAACACTCATGGAGAATTAGATAATATCTTAATAATCCAATAGCAAACCTAGCAGTGACTGAGAAAATACTTTGCATCTTCTCATCTATAGTCTGCCTGATGTTTTAGAATATATTCTGTTTGGATGCATCTTTTTCTGCACAGTTTCTTCACCTCCCTGCAAAACAATACAAAACTTGTTCAAGAAATGCAGCTGTTTTCCCTCAAATTAAATTTACAGTGCTTTACACAGAAGGTAAGAGGCTGAATCCACAGCCAAAATTTCTGAGGTGGCAAGGGCAGGGTAGTCTAGTTCAGCTGAGGGCTATAAACATCCATTGCTTGGCTTTTAAATTAAAGAGTAGCTTCTCTCTTTCAGCTCTCCTATTTCTAACCTTATCTTGGTTTATTGTTGTTACAGGTAAAAGCCTCCCAGCATTTGCACTCTGAGGTATCCTGTTTGATAGTTTGGAGGATGAGGGTTAAAAATTAAAAACAAACAAACAAAAACCAAGAAGGCTTAGAAACTGAGGGTGAACAACAATGCTAAACTAGGCACTGAGTCACAGCAGAATGCAGAGTATCTGTGGGAGAAGAAAGACTACTAAAGCCCAGGTCCCTATCTTTTGCAGATATACTTAGCTTTGGATGCTGATTAAAATGCTTTGAAGCTTATAGGACTGAACAGTTGTGAGTGAATATAAGCTGATATGTAAGTCTTCATATGCTCTATATTGCTAAGAATCAGGTCCTCTTAGAAGCCACCCTAACTTTGTATTGTGTTCTTGATAGATATAACCAAAGCTGGAATTTGTCAAACGTTCTAATTCTGACCTTGATCCTCCAACATCCCATTTAACTACTCACATGATAAAGTTATTTGTAAATGTTAAATCTTTGCAGGATTATGATCTAAAGGAGTATTAGAGCCTGATCCAACTACTTCAGAGGCCTGCCCTAGATTTTGCTATCAGTGTATCAGAGCCCTAGTAAAGGGATTAAGATGCTGCTGGTGCTCACTGAAGACAGTTTTCCTGAAAGCACTGTTCAGTATCCCAGTGCTGCCCCAACCAGAGCATGTGTTATTCCAGTGCACGTTACATAGTGTATCTCCCTGTCCTTAGCCTAGCATAGCTGTGATGCTTTACACTGGCTCCAGTAGCCTTCACTTTATTTATGTTTCCACAATCCAAAGGCTTAGCAGTGTAACTATTTCCTCTGTGTGGCTGTGCACAATGTATTTACTTCTATAACGTGGGAGGCTCTGTCATGGAGAAAGGTAAAGCTTCTGCTGGTGCCTGTGTGGGTCTCCTGCTGCAGGGAGATGGAGGCCTCAGGCAGGCTGCCCCAGCCCTGTCCCTGTGGCTCTGCCCTGCCCAGAGCTCTCAAGGAGACAAAGCCTTTCTTTAGAGAGGACAGCGTTGCAGAAGTAGAATGATGCTTTATAGCACTTCAGCAGCTATTGGAAAAAAACAAAGGAAGAAAATGTTAGAACTCTTTTCCCACTGTTGGTACAGAAATATTCTTGAGTCTTCTATTTTTCTCTATCCACTTGTATCCTTCCAGTTTACTGTTCTGCTTTTCTTGTGTCAGGAGAAACATCCCCTCATTTCACAGGTATGGCAAGCAGGACTGGGGAGAGATTTAGCAATTTTTTTTTCACCAGCTGGTAGGTGATCTAGGGTGACCTACAATGAGAGCAGGATGCTTCCTGAAAGTCTGGAGTATGGCTGAAATGTGAACCAGGTGATTGAAGACTAGGCAAAAAAAAATTAATTCTTGTGGTGAGTCCTTTTTCTGCATGTGACAAATCTGCTAATGAACTAAAGAGACCAGAAGCCCAGTAAAAGCAGGCAAAATGTTAGAGTGGAAGACTGTATGTTAAAAAAAAAAAAAAGGCTATTTCCTTTTCCCCACATGATTTGCAATTTATTGCAGGATTATAGAAATTATGTTGTCTTGTTTGATATGATGATAATCCTATTATGGCTGTTCCATCCAAGCAGCTTTGTGCCCATCAGACACACTCTGGTTTTGACTAAGAATGCTAAGGGAAGGGGAGAGAAAAAAGTATTATCACTTTCTCTTTTGGGGTGAAGAAGTTGATGGTCTGTGGTGTAGCTGTGCCAAACAGACGTGAAAAATTTGTTGCAGCCAGAATACAAGTTCCCTTGCCAGATCTGAGTGTCTAGTTTAAGAATACTTCCTTTCTCATTATGTGACATCATCATGAACAAACTGGTATTAAATGGTATAAAATCATCATTCTTGCATAATACCTTTCATCTCAGGATTTCAAAGCGCTTTACAGTCATTAATCTGTACCTCTTAACCCAGTAATCACATGAGTAAGGTCTTCCTTACACAGAAGAAACATCTCTAAGTATTTTCACATCCTGTTGAAGATGAGAGAAGCAGCCAAGATTACCCAGAGAAGAACTGGGATTAAAACTCTGTACATCTGCTCCCCATAAGCATCTTTCTTCCTTTCAAATGCACCTACAGATTCAAAAGTCTGAATAAATACTGAGAAATAGGTGGTTTTGATCTGAAACCTGATGCTGATTAGTTTATGTTTAGACTCTCCAGCTGACACAGGTCTGTTGTGTTGCTTTGTAGAGAAAAATTCTGTCATGTCATGCATGTAATCACAGCTGGTTGGTTTGTTTTATAAATGGCTTTCTTCACAAGCTGGATTTTGTTCAGTGTGCATTACTAACTCTGGTGTAATGGTCAGCAGTGTGCCCAGACAGTCTTCTCCCATGTGAGTAACTAGTGACTTCTAATCCACTCATTCACTCTGGGTAGGGAAAGTATAGAAACAAAACCTGCCATGGGACAAGAACACAGCTTAACCCAGAAAAAGCTTTCAGAATATTAACTGCAAGTTCCTGGAAGATTTAAATTCTGCATAAAAAAACCCAAAATGTTGCTGAGATTTTCCAAAGGCAAAGATTATTTGTCATGGTTTGTGTTGTGATTTTACCCTGATTTTTTTTTTTTGGGTCGTATTTGTTTGGTGTAAGGTGAATGGGCTTAGGGCCATCATAAACTTGGACTTACTGTCCCAGAGTCAAGGGTGTCAACTCTTTGAATGAAACTGTTTCTTCAGATTGAGCCAACTCTGCCATAGAAAACCACAATATGAAGTTTAGATCCCTTGCATAGCTACTATGTATGATCCAGTACAGCCTTTTATTATCTTTTTCTGCTAAGTCTTGGCCATCTTTATGCTTGTTTCTCATGACCAAAAAGCTGCCTCTTCAATGTTATTGCTCTCTAGAAGGAGGGTTGGCAATAATTCATTACCAGAAGAAAAAAAAAAAAAAGGCAGTAAGACCTTCTAAATATAACCACCTATGAATTTACTGATTTTATCTTTTTTTTCTTTATATGGAATTACTTTGCTGCTACCGTATCCTTTTGGAGTCAGGCTGTAGTGTTATTTTTGAATCTCCCCATTTGAGAACAGTATTTCAAGTATTTGAACATTTTCTTTTTACCATCTGTAGAAGAGTGCTAGTCTTTGACCCTGTCACCACCCAAAATGTTTTGAAACTTGCCCACACCTTTGTATATTGTGGACTAAATTGCTGTGATTCCAGCCAAACTTCCTGCCCAGACACTGCTATTAAAAAGTTTTGTTAGAGTCAAGAGATTAAGAGCAGAAATTTATAATATTTTTAATCCTTCAAGTCACATTATTCTATTATTGATTCTTTGTATTCTGTAATGACATGTCCCTTCTAATTTCTACCTTCAATGTGTTGTATATACAAAGATATGTTTACAGCTTTGATTTTAGTCCAGTAAGTCACTGGATATAGCTGGGATGGTTAAGAATTTTTTGATCAAGTATCATTTTTACCAAATTCTAGGATAGAGTGGACAAAAAATAGATAATATAGCAGTATTTAAACTGGGAAAGGGTATGGATCGTGAACTTCAGAGTAATTGCTCTAAGACTACTAGAGGCAAAACCAGACAAAATCTGAGATAGGTTACAATAAGGAAACAATTAATTGATGGCAGCATAATCAACACAAGTTTACACATTTTTATGGGTGAGGGAGCTTGACAATGGACTTGTAATGTGTATTTCTAACAGTGGCTAATAAACATACCTATGTTGTTCTAATGAATGATTCAATCATCCTAAAGACATTGGACATTCTGATAATAAAAAAAAAGCCATTCCATGTTGATGGAGTGCTGCTGGAAATGTTGATGACTCCGAGCCACTTATAAAATCTGACCGGAATAATTTGATAAGGGATGATCACTTGAATAGTATGTGTGTGCAAATACTAACAAGCAGTACTTCTGGAGGAAGAGTCTGTTATAGGCTAATTTAGTTATTTAGTCCTAGAGTCAGCATTTACCACAGCTCTCAAGTAAAGGAGAGGTGACTGTCATTTCTGTAATCAAGGAGAAGAAACATCCTAAATTTGGAAGCAGAAACTAGATACATTGAAGCTACAAATAACCTGCAGCAGCAGGTTTTTTATTCTGAAGCAAGCTACTTCGTGGTGTGATCTTCTTTAGTATGCAGAAGCTTCTTTAATACTTGAATCTTTCCAGTAAAAACAAAAATATTTCTAAAATGGGTGGTATAATACAAGCAGAACCTATACAATTGAATTTTAACAGCCTGTGTTAGATAGGAAATCAAGTAAAATGATGATAAAGTTCCCTGGGTCTTAATCTATGCTTGTACCTCCCATTGAATCCTGTTTTCATTCTAATTATTAATAACCTCTGCTATCGAGGGTATATTCAAATGTATTGTTACAGTGGAATACATGTCTCCATTCCTGTTATTTTCTATTTCCATGGACACGTGCAACAATTCACATGGTGCTTTATCAGAACCAGTGGTACTGAAGGGATTTTTAAAAGCCAAAACTTTAAGTGTTTTTGAGTATATTCAGTTTCAATAAAAGCATAATTTAATATTAGCTATTTACTTTGCATGACAATGGTCTCATCACGCAGCAGATGAGGTGCTGCATCTTGGGGAGCAGTAACTGCTGGCCAACAGGACATAACTGAGCTTACAAATCACTTAATGTATGCTATCTATAGCCTTATCTTTTTGTCATGTGAGTACTTCCCAGAAGAGCATTCAATAATATAGTTATCATTTGTTGTGAGAAATTATGTTCTTAATCACCCAGATGCAGATCTGATCCTGCACCACTGAAGTCAGTGGAAGTGGGACAAAGCTAAATGGGTGTTAGTCTCATGAACTATTTGTATGTGCAAAATGTGCTCGTGCTGCATCCCTTTACCTTGGCATGCAAAGTTCCCGCTGGGACTAGCAAGACTTCTTGAGGGCCAGGTTAGGGAAGAAGCTTTAATCTGACTTGTAACTTTGGGAAGTCTTCTCTCCCAACTGAGTCAATCAGCAGCCAATGGTGACAAGTTTCCCACTGTACTACCCAAGTTAGAGCCTCTGAGCCTGTGCTTGTGGTGCTGCTTTTGGAACTGTTTCTGGACTGCCAAAGGATTCTTGCTACTTAAGCATTTCATGACCAAAGGCCAAGCAATATATTGGAGAAATATATCATATATTTCATAATATATTTTAGTTTTCTCATTCTGTATCATCAGTTTTTGTGCTCCTTAATTCACCTTGGCTTGAAGTTTGCTTTTGTGACCTCCCTGGGAAGGTACACTGCAGTACGTCTGGGTGGGATGTGACCAAGCTGAATTGCAGCTGGTGTGCTCTTAGCACCCACTTCTGAACTTACCTGATTAGAATAGATGGGCATGTGAAAGGGAGAAAGGAAGCAAGTTATCCTCCAGAGAAGAGGATGGAGGAGTTGCTGAAGAATGCAATACAAACAGGGGCATTAGAAGTAATGCTGGTGTCTGGTATTTAGTTTACTTTTTGTCCTGTACTTTATACATCTTATTTCTCTCCATCTAATCTAAAAATTCTTTTGCATAATGACTTTTTATTACATAAAAGGTACACAGTTAAACTGCTTCATTGTACTTTGGCTGACTTGAATGTGTTTTCAAATCCTTATTTCCTAATAACCTTAAACCTTAGTTTGCTAAGGTTTCTTATTATTTCACCTATGTTTGGGGGAACTTTCTTTTTAACCCAGTTTCCTACCTCTTCCCCTTCCATTACAGAACACAGCCCCAGGCACTCAGGCTTAGGCAGTTGTCCAAATCTATTTTAAAACAAAATTTGAAATCAGAACTTTTTGCAGCTTTAGGACAAGGGTCACATGTACTTCCCTGGGCCAACAGGAAAACCTGTGATGACATCGGCAGACCCATCTCTTTCATCTCCCAGTAAAAATGTTATTTTTTCATAAGTTGAGGTTATCTTGTCCCATATAGGACTAGTTGAAATAACTTTGGCTCAGAAAAAAAAGGGAAGGCAGGCATATCTTATCAAAGAAACCTATTTTGTTTTTTTTTTTCCCTGACAGGAAAGACAGAGCAAAGCATCTCTAGATTTTGCAGTGTTGACAAGCAGCTTTGTTATTACCATAATAATATCTCTTGATATCAGAGGCAGAGAAATGTGGAACCAGAAATTTCATCCAGATATGGGAGAAATCGTGCCATTTTCCAGATACTGAGTTATATAAATTTTGTCTAAGTCCTAGTTCATTGTTCACACCCTCTGTAGATTTCCATACTGAACCCTCCTAAGCCTGTTAGTGATGCAGAAAGGCAGATACTTTGAATAAAATTTGGAGTAGAAACAGTCATTAACACATTTGAAGCTGCATTTGTAGCTGAAAACATTCTGGTTTGGTTTTTTCCCTGATATTTCTGCAGTAGTTATCCTTGTATGTTTTTCAGCTGCTTTTGAATCTGTACTGCTAGCTGAGAAAGTGAGAGAGCAGCTTCTGCAGATGAAAGGCCAGCAGTGATAGCACTGGAATGTGACCTCAGACATTTATCAGAATGACATTGTCTGTCAGAGGATACAGCATTCTTATTTTCCAACCACTTTTGGCACAGAATCAGGTCAGTTCAGGATGGAGGCATATATTGCCAGGCTTAGTTAATATGAAATAGGTTTCATTTCAAAAGCCTTCTCTTTTGTGTAAATACTTAGCATGCTCCTTTGTCAATGCCAACATGGTTTAGAAGTCTGCTTCAAAGAAACCAGTGGGATTAGAGAAAGACTTGTTCTTCTCTCTGAACAACAACAACAAAAAAATGAAATAAATATCAAATTAGGATAATTTTCTTGCTGTGAATTGTGGGTATTCCTCTGCTTAATAGACCAAGGGTCTCATGAACTTGATTATTCCTTCCTGCCTCAGATCTGAAAAGGACCTGAAACAATAACAGAAAAGAAGTTATCTAAAACATAGATTTTGAGTAAATTACGTTACTTGTGTGTGATTTTCATAGCTTTCTTCTCCCTGCCTGCCATTGAAAATAAGGCAAGTGTTTGGTGAATAGCCTATGAAGGTGGAAGCTGGGACAGTTCCACTCTCAGCCTGGCTGTAGCACTGTGAGCAAGTTACTCCCTTCAGCCACAACATCCACAGCTTCAAAGCAGGGTTCTCCAAATAAAAACCTGTCCTTTGTAACGCAATTTCCACTTGTTCTATGAAGTAGTACAATTTCTAACATACTAATGATCTGGGAAAAAAAAAAAAAAAAAAAAAAGAATCTGTTTAACCAGCATATTGATTCCTCAGCCAAGTTTTGAGCACGCTCGTAATTTTCTCACTAGTTTTGAATGCCGTGTCTGGGAAGTGCCTGGACTGATTGGCTGAGTCATGTTCTGGTGATGAAGTGGTATGTCTGAACAGGAAACATGCTGCAAAAGGCTTAAGGGGCTTTATAAATAGAAAATGTTCCAAGGCAAAATCATTACTCAGAAAGCAAATCCTATTGATACATGACTGCACATATGTTGTCTGTTCTACAAGGCCAGTAATTTTTAATGGAAAATTTTCTATCTTTAAAAAAACCAACCACTTAAATGACAGTACTATTTCTTTACACCTTTATCTTATTCAGATGAACGTGTAGGGACAGTGATCACTTTTAAACTTTCTAAATAGAAATATTTCATGATAGAGTCCAAGAACATGTATTTCTTTAAACTTACTGTTGTTAAACTGACAAAACCCTGATTGACTGTGCACTTCCTAAGTGTCTTGGGTTTTTTTTCTGTGATACAGCATGTATGTGTCACACTTACAGGGAGAGAAAGGAATGGGACACAAAAGGTAGGAATTCCTGCGTTAATATTACTTCTGCCACTGTGAAATTAGTGAGAAGCCTTAGACAAGTTTTCCTGTCATTTCCCTAGTTTTTCCTAGGGCTGTGATTTGTCTTCACTTTGTTCTTCTGGAAAGCTGTGACAACAGCTGCTCCCCCATTTTGGAATGGTATTGTACCACATGCTGAATACAAAGCACAATAGGAACTCAATGACTTTGTCCACAAAACCAGAAAAGATGTCTTTTTTGCCCCCCCTCTCCAGTTAGCAGCAATTTTAGGATCCCTTCCTGGTCACATTACAGTGTAATTTACTGACAAACTGATTGCTTGATTGAAAAGAGCAGTTCTGTCATTGTTTACAGAGGGGCTATGTTGTTAACACAGGGAAAAAAAAAAAGCAGGGAGGACAAGTAGTGGAAAAATCAAACTTTTCCTAATTTATAGCCAGATCCAAAGCTAACCAAAGCCAGTGGGAGTCTTTCCACTGACTTCAGTAAACTTTGCATATTTGTCCACAAAAGTGCTAGTAACACAGCCCAGCCAGGCCCTGGGAGATGCTCCAATCCCTTGTTCTCAGCTGACCTCCTTTAGCCAGCATACAGAGCTGCTAGAAAATGGTACAGTACCAAGGGCAGGCCAAACTAAAACCTGAAAGGAAAAAAAAAAAAAGTTGTAGGAAAACCCTTCCTAAAAAAGAGAAAGCTCCATACATATAACAGTATAAACAGTAGCAGTGTTGTGGGTTCTCTTGCCTCCAGGCAAGCGCCTACACGTTTATAAATAATGACATGCAGACATTAGTTTAGTTTAAGGTGCTTATTGATGTTTTGTAGACTAATGTTTTAAGCAAAACAGAAGGCAGGAGTGGGCAAGTTTCCAAAAACTGGGTATACTGTGAAATAAAAAAGTACATATAGACGTTCTCTCCATGAGCACAGAGTGAAATATATGTGTTGGCTAAAAATACAACTACTGTACAGTAAATAAAAAGTAAACCTTTAGCACTGTCTGTAGTAAATAATAAGAGAAGTGGCAGGGCTCATGAAGGAAACCAGCCGTGCAATTCAATTAATTAGAGATGGAAGCGTGCTTGAAATGTAGAACATTTTTTAATAAGGAACTTTCATCTGTAAGGTTTCACAGTCACTCATTCTCTGAAATAGACTGTTAGCAACTGCATTTTATTGGACTTTAATATCCATGTATATCTAAACTTTTGTTTACTGAAACAAATATTTTTGTGTGTGGTTGAAAGACAGCACTCTTGAGAACACCAGGAAGTATTGCACTACTGTAAAGAAGCCATTTGAATCCTGTAAAGTTATTTCTAATTGACTTTTTTTTTTCTTTACTGAAAATACCTTTTACTCTTTAACTTACACATTGTTAAACAGCACGTTGGTGAATAGGTGATGCCAGATGCATATCTTGAAAGAGCAAGATAATTGCTGCTGATTAAGAAATTGTAGGGATGTAATAATATAGCTAAAAGAATCACTTCCCATGCAGAAAGAAGTGCTTTCAAATGAGGAAGGTTGAACGGCAGAGAGTGACTTTTCAGCTGTGCTGAGTTTCACTGGTCGAGCTCATGTATGAATTTTAAATAACCTATGAAAGGCACTTGAAAGAAATGCCAGTTCTGTGAACAACATGGAGCAATCACACCACAAGCTGATGGACTAAGTTTCTGCTCAACAGGATTCCTCCTGGGAATGTGTCAGTTGTTAGATGTCTTCATTTCAGCTGCTGTGAAAAGCACTTGTACCCAGGTTTTGTTTTCTCCTCAAGTGCTGCTGTTACCATTCCAGAGAGTTCAAAGTGGTTTTGCTCTCGGTGTGTTCAGGCTCCTCCTTCACCAGCTGAAATCTGATATTTCAAACTCTGGGTATGCAAGAGCAGGAAGGGTGGAAAGTTGCCAACTGCCCTGTTGACAAATTTGCAGATGCACAGGAATTTTTTTATTTTTTTTTTAATTAAACAGTACTTTTGTTGTTGTTGTTATGCTGGCACTGAGCTATTGGCAGGTGGTGCAATTCTGAAAAGGCCTCTCCTTTAAGCTACACTTGTTTGTTTGAAGTTGCTAACTTGACATATTTAAATACTAAATTATGGAGTTTGTAAAAGTATTTTACAGGTTGTTGAGAACAATATTGCTTGTGCTGTGATCCAGTGGGATCATATGAGTTCAGAAAACCCAAGCAACAGAAAGGAGGCTGTTCAACGAGCCTCAGTATTACCCTGGGAGCTGGTGGCAGTTCATGAGGTGGCACCTCTCTGTCAAGCCCTAAGGCAGAATCCAAGTGGTGGCAGGAACCGTGGTGCTGCAGCCCCTGCTGTCTGGGGGGAGGCAGCAGCAGGGGCTGTGCTACCTGCAGCATCTCTGAAATCTCCAAAGCATATGGCAGGCAGGAGAATGACTGGGGACTGATCCCACATGTGGTCTCAACATGTCAAATTCTGCTCTGTCAGATGGGCTACAGCACTTGTCTTCCCTCATAAGCATTGCTGGAAGGGGGTTGTGTCCTCCTGAGCCACTCTGAGCCCTCCTGAGCAGGTGGGTTTCGAGAGCACTGATGCCTGCACAGGGTTTGTGTCTGCACCGCAGTGCTGAGCTCAGGCATCGTGCAAGGCTGAGCTCTTCCTATAGGGTTATGGAAAACTGGCAATGCTGGAAGGAGGCCAATTTAACTGGGAAAACTAAAGTTGACTGAGCTTGAACAACTTAATTATCCTGTAAGTTTAAAGAGGTAAATGGCTTTAGGCTCCATTAAAGAAATCAGGGATGAAAGGGTAGAAAAAGGAATAAACTGCTTTTTGTTTTTTTTTTTTCTTTCTGTGATCAGATAAGACAGAGAAATCTTCAGTGCTGGTGGAGATGAATATTAAAAAAAAAAAAAAAAAAGTTGCAGTGAGTAGTTAAAAAGCAATTAAAGTTTCAAAAACACTCCTGAGTATCAGATTTTTATTGCTAACAGTAGCACTGTTGTAATTTTTACCCAGAAAGGAGTCCAGTCTTTTAAGGATTATTTTCTAAGGATAAGGTGGTGATGAGAAACCTATAGCTCACAACTTTCTAACACCATGTTGAGGAAAAAAGCCTCTTTTCTGTCTGTACTCTGGAAAGCCTATCCATGCCATGGATATCTTTAATTTCAGTAGCTGGCTTGCTGTGCTGCTGTTTGGCCGATGATGAGGACTGAGGAATCTTTGCTTTTAACAGATGTCTTGGTCTTTTCTTTTTTAGTTGTTCTTTTTTTTTTTAGTTAAGTGAGGTCAGAAGAAGAGATGGCTGTTGGCTTAAATGAGCTTAGGACTGAGTCCAGTGAAAGGTAGGAGGCTGGATGAAATTTTCTTTCTTACCAAGAAGCACAGTACTGAAAATGTCAATATGTATATTTCACTGGACACAACCATGTGCCTCCTGAACTGTGACAACAGCTGAGTAGTGCTCAACAAATATTTATATATGCAAATATTTGTAATATATATAAATCAAGCAAACCTACAGGTAAAGCAAATTTTTATATGCATCAGCACTTTCCTTGCTGAACTACAAATGCCCATAATATGCACAATTTCTGTGAACCCTACAGGTCTTTAGTTATTCCACTCATATTGACAGTATCTTTGGAAATCCATATCAACATTATAATGAAGAAAGAGTAAATATGAGAGTTAAAATGTCAGTGATGTTAATTGACATTTCCTACAGAATCCAGAAGACAGAAGGAAACATGAGAAGTTGTAATTATACATTAGCCAGAGTCCTAATTATGATGCAACAGTGAAATTCACATTTCTTCTTTGCCTCGACCGCAGAGTTTGTGCTTTAGTTGCACTGTAATGGTCTTTGAATGCATCATGGCTATATTTCTTGTTTTGAGATGTTGATTGTGAATTGCATTAAGCACGCACAACTCTCGTTGTCTGGCAACCTTAGTTTTTAAACAAAGAGGTTTTGAGTACATAACATTTATTTTATGCTGTCAATACAGAGAATAATGTATTACAGACAAAAGTGATATCCACCAGTTGCTGATTGTTTTCTATTATCTCCACAGAGCAAGTTAGAAACATTTGTGTTAGATAGTTTTTTTAAAAAAAAGACTACATCTCCCAAGCCATTCCTTCCTGGTTAAGCATCAGAAGTGAGGTCATCACTTCTTTTATTAGAGACCATAATGCAGCACAGTAAATGGTCAGTCACCAGAATCTCCCAAAGTAAACTCTGGAATTGCCAAAGAAAGTACCTCCTTCCCTGAAAACATTAAAAGATTAGCATTAAATTTCTAACGTGGGTTTGCTCATGCATATGGAGTCATATTAATTAGAGAAACAATTACAATAGCACAGACTAACTAGAAGTGTTTAACTTAAAAATTAAGAACAGAAACTGTGAAACTGGAAGCATGGCAAATAGAAGTGTTGTGGTTTCACCTTTGAGATAGGCAAGTGTCTTCTGTTCAGCTGTCTGAGAAACATTCCTTTCCCTAAAGTATCACCAGGTACTATCTCCACACTCAGACTTATCATGATGGCCCTCATTGGTTCAAACCCTCTGTCAATCTTCCATTAATGACACTCAGAAAAGACTTTGTTGAGTAACACCCACAAAACATAAATAACATTTAATTAAATAAACTCTCTACTAAGGTTTAATATGCTAACATCAAAGCATCTGGAAAGTGATCTTTGTCTCTGACAGAAGGTTTCCCACAGTCAAGAAATAATCTCAGGTTCTTGCTGACAACACACAGAGAATGGTGAAGTTGTATTAAGCACATCTTTACAGAAGATTCCCTTTATTCACATTCTAGGAACTATTGTGACAGTCACATTCTAGGAACTATTTTTTCATGCAGCTGTGTGCTAAAATACACAAGTCTTCTGTGGTGTTTTTACTGTTTGGGGTTTTTCCCCCAAGTTTTCCCCAGCATCTCTCCCTGCTCACTGTGTCTGCTGCTAGAAGCCGAAGCAGCCCAGCTGGCTGCTTTGCAGGGTGACATCCTTTGAGCAGCTGACAGCTCCTGGCCCGTGCAGATGTTGTCACAGCCTGACAAAGCAGAGGCTCTTCACCAGCTGCATGCTGCCTGGCATTGCTCTGCTTGGAAGGCTGGGCCGGAATTTTTATTTCTTTATCACTTTAGCTGACATGTAAGTTTCACTTTGTTCTGCGAAGTCTTTAATCTGAAATCAAGTATGACCAAACTCAGAGCACGTTTGCAGGGAAGGTGTTAGCACAGCAGTGCAGGAAGGAAATCTTATCAGCTTTGTTGAGCTTGGTCGGTTAGCTTTACAGAGAGTCGTTTGTCAGCAGAATCCAAAGCAGCAAAGCTGCAAGTATTGCTTTGAATATGAACTAGGAAAATGAGGCCTGATGCAAAGCCTATTGGAATCCATGCAAAACAATGTTTAATTATTTGATCCTTTTCTCTCTGAAGTCAGTGAGATGTTGACAATTATTTCAAGAGAAGTAGCTCTACTCCTTTGATATTCTCTCATATGTATTTCTTAGAGTAGTGATTTCTGCAAATCAAAGTAGAATCAAAACTATATCTGAGCACAGAAACCCAAATGTCAGAAATGAAAGTATGAAATATCTGTGGAATAAAGCCCTTAGGGTACTGAGGACTTGGCATTAATAAAATGAAGAGCTTCTATGATAATTCTTAGAGAAAAAAAATCCAGATATATCCTTGTGGAAGACTAAATCTTTTAATCAGCTGACTAAAAGATAGGTTACAACAAGGACAAAAAAAGAGAAGAAAACGCAGCTCCTTGTAATAATGATCTAATCTTTCATAATGCCTCCACCTTATTTGATAATCTGTCAAATCTTAAAATTATAAAGCACCCTAAAAAAAAAGTCATATGTGCCCCAAGACAAGTTTCAAACTTCTTAAGGTTCTGGTTGTTGCTTTTAAGAACTCAAAAAAATGTTTCCTTGATTTGCAAATACAGTATCACCGAAGCTGACATTATCCCTTACACAAAGTGAAATGACATTGAGATGTGACTCTGCTGTAGGAAGAGGGGATTAAAATTTTATGCCTTACTAAAATGAGAGTTGTTCTAGAGAATGTGAGGCTCCTTTCTTCTGCATTCAAAGAAGGAACTTTTGATTCTGAAGATTTTGAAGAGGCTGGTGCTGGCTAGTTGGGTAGTCTGTCATATCAGACTACAGTTATCAAAGTGTCTTGGGAAATGAATCCGTTTATATTGAATGATGCTGGGAGCAACAGATCATCCTGTGCCCTTATTTGGTGTATTGTTAGAAATTTCTCATCAATAAAATCTTTTTTTAGCTTCAGCAAAGGCATGTGATCAAATGAGTGAAATTTTGTAGATTTTTGTCAGGAACCTGCATCAGACAAGCTCTTTGTTTTGTCAAAATATCAGAGAAAATATTCACATATGGAAAAAAAATACACCAACTGAAATCTCTTCCCCCATCTTCCTCCCCCAGCCTAAACAATGGGATAATTCAATAAAGGGAGATTAATGACTAATGTTACCAACCTGGACACATGTTACTGGCCAGGTGTGCTGTGGGGCAGCTTGTTAGAGCTGCCCTGTTAAAGGAGGGAGGCAAGGCAGGGCAAATCTAAATCCTGTCAGTTCAGGGCTGGTGTGGGAGTGTCCTGGTATTGCAGCAGAAGCTGTCAGGTATGAGAAATTGCTAATGTGAGGAAGGTAGGGTGATGCAGGACCCTTCCCCAACAAACGACCTTGTAGTCTTCTGTGGGAAGAGGGCTAGAAACTTAACTAGGTGTGTTTTGTTGGTATTTCTGTCTGTTTTTTTTTTTTTT
The DNA here is from genome assembly GCA_025447755.1 of Corythornis vintsioides. Classification (NCBI taxonomy): domain Eukaryota; kingdom Metazoa; phylum Chordata; class Aves; order Coraciiformes; family Alcedinidae; genus Corythornis; species Corythornis vintsioides. The sequence goes on from JAOEGS010125299.1 coordinate 98,046, forward strand.
TTATTAAGAAATGAGGATTTTTGTGGAACAGTTTGAATATTCATTTATTTACCCTGGAGTCAAAGTGCTTTGAACTGTTCTCATAATCTCTTATTGTGTTTAGAAACTTGACAGAAGTGTTGGTAGAAGGTGTCTCACACTGGGATAGTTCCATTATGTATTAAGACTATTATCTGACACATTCAGGATCAGGTAGGAAGGTCTATTTCCTGCACATGTGGTAAGAAAATCCAGCTATTCCAGGCTTCAGGAAAATTATATGCTCTCACATAAAGAATTAATCTTCTTTTCCTTAGATCTCTTTTCCTCAATCTTTAAAGCAAAAATCTTTTAAAAGAACTACTGTAATTCTTCTCCATGTTAGCTTTAAGTAGAAAGCATTAAGGAAGAGGAGAGGGAAATTTGTATTTGTCTCCTAATTCTCAAGAGAGATGAATAAGATGTCAAACTTCAAACCAAGTGCAAGAAAATACCTCTATTACCCATAATGGCCTTTCATGTGATGGAGTAGAATGTCAAGGTTTTGCTCTCATAGGAGGGCTTCACCCTCATAAGCCCCTATAAGATAAGGAGGTTTTCTTATCTTCATCTTTATAGAATCATAGAATAATGAGGGTTAGAAGGGACCTCTGGAGATCATTGAATCCAACCCTTCTGCCACAGCTGGGTCACCCAGGGTAGGCCACAGAGAAGCAGATCCAGGTGGATCTTAGAGGAGGAACAGATACTCCATGTGCATGTGGATTCTCCAAGTCCTAACAGAGATTAGTGGTGGAGAAGGGAGTTCACCATAGTCTCCCGAGACCAGGCTGCAGCTTCACCACCTCTTGTATATAGAAAAATTCAGTTACCTTTAAAGAAATCCACAGTTAATCATAAAAGATCAGATAAGTTGTTTAAATACCACAAGAAGGGCTTTTATTGTGTTGGATGTGTAGGCAGTGTTACATTTGCAAGAGTTTGCATAGACAGGCTCAGGAGGAGAGGGCTCTACATCACCAGCTATGGTGAGGGGCTGAGTGTCCCACAGTGGAGTGGGCAGCCATGGCTTTGGACTAGTTGATAAGGCTGGATTGTTTTTCATTAAGGGCTATTCTTATTCCTAGGACTGAACAACAACAAAAATTTACCAGGCAGCTGCACTGTTAAAAATAATGGGTTAGGATCTTTGTCTCCCCAGAAAGGGAGGCTGCAGAGCACCCGGGGAAGCTGCTGGTTCCCTTTATGGTTGGGTGTCCCCTGTGCAGTGGAATGTCAGACTTGTGGTTCTTGATTAGTGGTTATTAATCTAATCTTTACTGAAGTATGTTCATCTTAGCCCAGAGTGATTTGACTGTATCTCAGTGATTTTTATTTTTTTTCATTGGGAAAAGGTAGGTGTGACTGCGAATAAAGAATTTCTTCATTATGGTTAAGTAACATCTAATGAAACAGTTTTAAAAGATGGCTATAATGATAGTTAAGATTACTAAGTGTGAACTATTCAGTCATATTTTTGCCACTTTCAAAGCTCAACTATTTAAGGACAATGAGTAAATATCCTAACTATAGTTATTAGAATAGGAAGGTTCCTGGTGGTCTTCATGCAGTCCTTGACATATCTCCCTAGGGAGTGCATAAAAAAATCTGGAAGCACTTGACAAAAGGGAGTTAACATTTTATGGACTTGTTGACTCTTAAGAGGACAGCTGGTAACGGTGAGAGATAGATGGGAGGCCAGTGCCAGAGCTTCTCTCCTAACCAAGAAGGAACACCATTCCTAAAGAAGGAAGTTTTGGAATACTTCCCAGGAGGGGTTAAATTCTTTTTGACTTTGACTTTGTGGGTTCCCTGTGGAGGAATCTTGCTTTCGTGAGGCTCTCGGTGCTGGGCCAAAGCTAGAAAGACTCTGTACAAATCAGAGGTATTATTTCTTTACACATTTATTTCATACACACATCCTCCTTTGCTAACTACAGATCACTTTCACTGGAAGTTTGCCAAGAGCATTTTCTCATTCCCTGTTCTTCCCTTCCTCGAGGCTGCTGAAGAAGATAGTCCTTTAGATAACAAGGAAATGGTATGCACCATTATTTCTGTATTCTAGCCTTTATCACTTTGAGGGAAAAGTACATTTAATCTCCTGAAGTTAAGTAAGTAGATAACCATGCAATTCTAAAGTTAATGACTGAGTAAAACCTGGGTTCAGACAAGCACAATGAAGTAGCTAGAAGACAAATCTCAACCCAAGTGAGAGGAATTTTCCACAATATGCTTACCTAGGTCAGCAAATCATTTGAGAGAGTTGGTGAAATGCTTGGGTCACTAGAGATTGTGTTACATTCAGCTGTGCATGGATAAATAGGGCCACATTCACACTTGTTTTCTCTCCACGTTATCCAAAGCCACTTTAAATTTGGCTCAGAGCAGGCAAGTGTGAAAAAGGTCAGGTAGCTCATGTCATGGCAGAGCAGGGTCCTTCTCCCTTGGTCTGCCACAGCCTTCTTCAAGGTCACTTAATGTACAGTGTCTGTGAGGCACATGTCAGAATATTTATGAATGTTTTAATTTAACCAGAAGTAGACCTGCTGGGGTAGTTATCAAACCTTTTGGCTAGCAAATATGAGGGGTAGCTGCAGAACATTTTACCCTTCCAGATGCAGCAGATCAAGTGAATCCTAGCTTTCTCTTTTCATAAACTTTCCCTTCTACCCTTATGAAGATGTTATTGTTGATAAAAGTCAAGGAGTTGTAGAGTAAGTGCTGTTAGTCACATTGCCAATCTTGGCCTTTCTAGTAGTCTTCTGTTTACTTGCTGTCTTAAACTGTCTGAAATCTCCTGAATATATTACAACCTTTAAGCTTCCTCAAATACGAATCTAACCAGACAAAAGAGGCAGTTTCCGAGTTCCCCATTTCACGCTCTCCCGGATGTATTGACACACACGCCGCTTCCCCAATTCACAGGTGCCGTCATCTCCACCTCGATGCCTCGGCGGGGGGCAGCCGGGAGAGACGCCGCTCGGGTTTGGCCCCGGACCCGCAGGTGAGACTGAGCCCCCGCCTCCAGCCGAGCCTGCGGGCGAGGCGCGGTATCTACGCGGTGCCGAAAACCCACGACGGGGCGGAAATAAGCGTAACGGGGGGCAGCGGGGAAATACACTTTTCCCGGAGCGCAAGGGCGCCCGGCGCCGGCTCGCACGGGGCTGGAGCGGCCGCTCGCTCTCGCTTCGGGGGCCGCTGCTGCGCGGCCGGCAACTTGTGCGGCAAAGTTTGAGGGGTGGGTGGCGGCTGCTCCGGATCTCCGGCGGCTTTGATCGATCGGCCCGAGCCTCCCTGTCTTCCCTCGGCCCTCCTGCCCTGTCCGGCCCGAAAGGGGGAACTTTGGGAGCTGCACATCCACCTTCTGCGGGTGCCCCTCCTGCCTCCAGCCCGGGGACAGGGGCTGCCTCGCCCGAAAACTTCAGCGAGGGGTTTCTTTCCTCTCTTGATTTCTCTGCCCCTCGCTGTGGAATAATTTCTCGCGGAGTTTGTTGTTTTTTTTTTTTGGACTTCTCATTTCCAGAAGTCCTGCTTTGCTTCCCTACCTCCCCTTGATCTCTTGTGTCGCCGCCACCTCGTTAGCCACCCTAAAGGTGGTTTGGAAGAGTTTATGGGGGAATATTGTTGAACTTCAGTAATCAAGTTTCCAGATCTTATGCCTCCTGTTTAATTTATTAGACTAGTTATTTATTCTGTTGATGATAATCTGTTGCTGGTTTCTATGGAGATGTTAAACTGATCTCTTTCAGAAATCAAACTCCATATGCACTAAAACGTTTAAAGGAGCAGCGTCCCCTTTTGTTTTCAGACTTTGTACCTTTTCAGGGCTTTTATTGGGCTCCTGTATATTTTCTATATTAAAGCCTGAAGTTGAAGCTTTGTGCAAGACAGAGCTTATTATGGCTAACAGAAAGTCAGGGCTTTGATCCTTTTTTTTGCATCATCATTTAAAACAGATCATTTTTCCCCCCTCATCACACAAGATAGCAGAACCCTTTCAAGATCAAAGAGTCCAGCTAAAAACTATTGTTTAAAAAAAAAAAAAAAAAGAAAAAGAGCCGGTTAAATTAGGGGGATGTTTCCTTAATCTGCTTATTTTGTTCTAAAGATTTTTTTTTTCTTAGCAGTGAAAATAACAACAACAACAGAAACTTGTGGCGACTATATTGTTATTTTTATATCTCCCAAGTCTTTTTAATGTTAAAATAAGTTCAAAGTCAAATATGTCTAAAGATAAAATGCTTGTTAGGGTGTTTTTATTACTTGGTTTCTAAATGTGGAAGGTCAGAATCCAGTAAGCTACCGCATTAGAGAAGGTTTTAATAGTCTTTGTCTCATCTTAATGAGAGAGAAATATATAAAAAAAAACATTTTTCCATGCAACATTTATAAATTATTTCCAAGAAGTCTTTCTGCATGTAACTCTGTTTTCATATTTCTTAACTTATCCATCGCGTGGTGACATGTGATTCCATGTAATAGCACTTTATGAGAAGTAATTGAGGTGAGAGAAGAGATGTTTTTATGCTGAAAATTGGAGAACCCCTGGTAAGCTGCTGCGCTGATCAGGCTGACGCAGGTACTCACCAGTTGTGGTTTTTTGCTCATCTTCTGGAGGAAAGTTAAAAGGTTTGCAAAGCAAATGCTGCCAGCACAGTGCGTGTGTAACACAGTAAAAAACAACCCTGTACTTTCTCTTAGTGTATCTTCCAACTGGTCCCACTCCCTAAAACAGAGATGTTTTTCCTCTCACGATGTTCTATACTAACCTTGGTAATAAAAGGATAATCCTAGAGGAAACTGTGCTGGTAGCCCTTATAAGTCATGCATGTGTGTGTGTCTGTATACATTCATATTTCACATATATATTACACACACATGTAATGGAAACACCTAGCTGGCTATGAGCTGTCCATACTAGACTTTTATCTTTTTTCCTAGTGAATTTTTCTCTATCTCTCTTTTTTTTTCTTTTTCCTTTTTTTTTTTTTTTTTGTGATTCGTGGCATGGTGGAGCATTTAAATTTATTTTTTTTTGGTAAATATGCAGTTTATTTGTTTGATTTGAATTGCAAACAGAATTGACTCTGACAAGTAAAAAGAGGAGGGGGGAAAAAAGGAAACACTATGGCTTTAAACTCAGGAGTTTGCATATTCTCCTTGTATCTTTCCCCTTTGCTAATTATTGTGTTGTTTTCAGAGCAAATATGTCATATCCATGGCGACCAGGCAGGTTTATTGTCTTTCAGAAGCAATAGCTCACATAAGTAATTAATGACTTCTTTTTTTTTTCCTCTGGCTTAGGTTAAACAGATCATTCAAGGAAAGTCATATCTCTCTCTCCCTCTCTCTCTCTCTCTTTTTTTTTTTTTAGCCCAGTGACATAAGAACATGAGTTAGAACAAGAAAATACTTTAACCAAGAAGTCAACAGCTTATTTTTCCTCATTTCTTTTTAAAAGCTCCAAGTGTCAGCTTTCCACACACATGACGTTGTCATTCTGGCAGTTTCAGAGGGAAGCCTTGGTGCAGGGAAAGCCACTGAAGGCTGGAGTTCAGTTGGTGCTGGTGCAGCTGAGCAGAGTGTGGCTCAGTGGCCGTGTGGGGAGGTATTCTTCTTGCTCAGGGGTTTTGCTGTGGACTGGGAAAAACCTTTCCCTCGCTGTCATGTCCGTCCTACACCCCCCCCCCTCCATTCTCTCTGTATTAAAATCAGTGTTAAAATAAAAGTGTGTTTTTGTATCTTGCAGATTGTAATTCAAACAGTTTCCAGGAAAGAATTAGTAATTCATTTTTATATACAGCATATATACACACACGCTTGAGCTCCACCCAAAACAATCAAGCTAGTTGGAAAAAAAAAAAAACCCAACTTATTTCCTTTTTCTCTTCAAGCCCGAGCAAACTTGCACAGTGACTTTCAAAACCTTATGAAAAATAGCCCCCCATTTTTACAAGGAGTTTGTTGCAGGTATGAATCGTGTCCTTTTCTCTTTCCAACTGTGTTTCTCCCAGCTAAAGCTGAATTAGCTATCTGTGCGAGCCAGGGGCTGCTGATCTGCTGTGATTTACTGAGGTGCTGATTCCCACCCCCCCCGGCACCTTCACCCCTCTTTTGGTTTTGCTAATTTCATTTTCAGAAGGATTTACACACAGTCCAGCTATATAAATTCCTTGGGAGATAAAAGTGCCGCACACTTCCATAAACAGAAGCTTTTACTTGCATCCTGTCTTCTTTTTTTTTTCTCTTCAAGTAAAAAGGGAAAAAAAACCCCTAAAAACCAAACCCCAAGCCATCTGCTGGGAGCAGGTATCATAAATGTACACTGGTAATGATTCTGTATTCCACAATGCTGCTACTTTAACTTCTAAAATCTGTTTCCTTTCTGGTTTGTAACATTAATCAAAGAGCCGCTTCCTTCCAATTTTTTTCCACAGACTGGGGCTAATTAGAACCACTCGAATCATGTTTGGTAAATTCCATGTGGATGTTCCTTTAGGTTTCAAGATCACGAATGCTTCAGGTTCAGTCGTATTTATTAATGCTGCTGTCTGCCCAAGCCATGCCTGGTTTCTCTCCGTTTACCCCAAATAGATTTGTGGGTTTGGGCACAGGGGTGTGTCAGAAATAGGCAGTGAAGATCAGGGGAAAAAAAAAAGCTGAGAAGGAAAGGGCTTTTGCAGCGTAGTTTCCACAGAGAACCCCCCAAGTAACGTGAAGCTGAGGATTCAACAGACTTGATAATTGAGCCCTTAACCTGCTGATGTCTATATCAGAAAACCAGTGGCTAGCAGAGGGAGACAAAGAATCAAAGCAAATACTGGGGAGGAGGAAGCTGGGGAGACAACTGGAATAGTGAGAAACGGTTCAGGATATGGGTAAATCTGTGGATTCAGTTTCCTTTGGGCTCAGCTTTTCCCTCTGGTGAGCTGTAGCTGGTTCAAGGTGGCTTTGGGAGACCCTGATGTGCAGCAGCCGAGAGCCTGGTGTTTGTGGCGTGAGCAGATGCAACTTGGAGACACTTCTCTTAGAACTGTGTGTTTCCCTGTTCCCTTTGGATTTTCAAACACTGATTTGATTTGATTTAAAGAAAAAAAATAACCTTTATGGGAAGTCAGGTAGGTAGAAGTTGGGAGTTTTCAGGTGGTGATTATTAGGCTGTGCTAAAGGGATTTGAATGAAACCACTTTGAGCACCCAACTGCTGCCACGCTGTGCCATGGCATTTCTCTCCTAGGTATTTATCCCTAAATAGGGCACCCGAGAATCTGGGGGCACTGGGCTGGCAAGAGGGGGTCTTCAAGTTAACTTGCTGTTGGTGTAGAAGGCTGCAGCTTCAAAGCAAAGCAAGAGCTCATCGTAAATTTTGCTGGAATTAATCAACCGTTTAAGAGCTGCACGTTAACGAGGTTTCCAGGCAAGCAGCTCTCTCCTCTCCTCTTCTTCCTCACCCTGGCTCCGAGAGGGTTGGGGTGAAGGGGGGACAACACGAGGAAGAAGAGGAACGGGTGGAATTGGAGTAGAAATAATAAAAAACCAAAAAAAAAAAGAAAAAGAAAAAAAAGGCTGGATTTGTAGAATATAAATCCTCGTGTGTCCTTGATCCATATTGTCAGGGTTTTTTTTTTTGGTCGGATTTGTCCTGTGTGCCTTTGACGGAACAGGCACGTAGGGAGAGAGAGAGAGAGCGACGGAGGGGGAGAGAGAGACGTGTCACTGCTTTGGAGCTCATTATCATTCTTAATAAGTCTTAAGGAATAAAGAGGAGCATTGAGTGTAAATGCTGGGTAATCCTAACACTCCTCAAGGTGAGAGGAGTCTCGAGGACACGGAGAAAGAGAGGGAGGAGGAGGAAGGGGCTGTGTGGGGGCAGGAGGGGACGTGCGTGGCAGTGGGTCTGGGGGAGCGGGCGAGGGTTGGCAGGGCTGGGGCAGCAGGTGCTGCCCGGTCTGTGCCCAGGCCCGTGCCAGGGAAAGTTGCCTCCAAGTTTGCATCCCAGGGGCGGTGAGCGGCCCGCCTGGAGCCTGGGGCCCTCTGACGGTGGTGTTCTCCGGCGGACCTCGGCGTGGAACAAATCCCCTGCCCTCTCTCCTTGGAGCTGTGCCACGGGGCGCTCTCCCCGAGCCTGAGGCACCGGGCCGGCTGCTTTGGCACCGGTCGCTCCACTTTGGCGGCTGCTGCCTCAGCTCGGGGCGAGACCTCGCTGCCTCCTGCACCTTTGCACCTGCTCCTTAGCTGCTTTCCCTTTCGCTCTGCTTGGATGTCACAAGTCCTTCTAGTCCTGCCTTCCCCGACGGCTCGTCCCCGCACCTCGCCGTGCAGGGGAGGCTGCAGCGCTCGCAGCTCCGTCACTAGGTGGCTTAAAGCACAGGCACGGCTCGGGAGAGCTGCCACAGACGCTCATTCACTGCTTCTGGTGGGCTCCTCAAACTTCGGGCTGGCAGCAAAACACGGAGATGTCTTGGGAGTCCGCGCTGGATTCAGATGCAGCGCGACCTCCTTGGCCGTGCGTTTGCAGCCGCCTCGGAGGATGGGGGGAGAGCGAGCAAGTGAAGTGAGGGGCTGAGCTGCTCTGATGAGAAGGAATCATAGAATCTTTAGGGCTGGAAGGGACCTCCAAAGGTCATCGAGTGCAGCCCCCCTGCAAGGAGTCAGGAACCCGCCTGCTTTGCTGGGTCCTTCCCTCTCCAGTCACATTTCACCATCCCCATTTAAAGGGTGTGCCTGTTCCTTTTGGAAAGAAAAAGCATTTCAGGGCTGGCAGAGCCCTTCTTACCGTGCTGATGTGAGATACTGAGCCTGCAGTGATGCCCACTGACCCTTCTTCCTTGGCTCTCAAGTCCAGTTGCAGGCAGAAGGGGCTGCTGGAATTGGGAATTTGCCTAATGGATCCAAAGAGTAAAAGAGGGGGGTGGAATTGCACTTGAATGTTTTGGTTTTGCTCCTGCAGTCTCTGTTGTCTCTCTGGTTTCGCCCATAGCTTCTGGCTGAAGTAAGAGCTTTATCTTTTTGTTTTTTCCCCAAATGACTCCAGGTACCTTGGAGCAGGTGGGCAGGAGCTGTGGGTGCCGAGTTTTGATCGCTTGGCAGGAGGTGCCAAATACAACGAGGTGGAACTCTTGCTAAATGCTGCTTTTTCTGGGCCCAGGTGCTTGGCTTCAAGGTTAAGTGTTACACTGGTAATATTATTAGGTATTAAGTTATTAGTAATGGAACTGTGGGGCTTGCCTGTACTTGGCAGGGAACTGCTAAGGAACTGTATTAGGGCTGAGTTCATCCTGGTTTCTCTGGTTGTGTCCTTCCAGCATGTCTCATCCCTGAGCTGGAGGCAGCAGTAGCAAACACGAATGGAGCTGTGCACTGGCTCTCTTCTAACTCCTTCCTGAGACAGCTAGTGAGTGGCAGCGAGGAGGCAGGGGCTCCAGGGATGTGCTGCACCCCCCCATGCTGGCTGTCTCCAGTGGCTGGTGATGAGGTGTCAGCTAAGACCTTTCACGCGTGATTGAGCTGGTCTAGAATAGGACCCAGAGGTACCGGAGTCTGTTCTCCCGGGGTGAGCTCTAGAGCCATCCAGCTGTGGAGGCCTCGTGTGTAATCAGCACTGCAGGAGAAGGGTTTGAGTCTGCACAACTGTCAGTTGGCTGGGGCCCTTGGCTCCTTGCCTGCCGCGGCATTTTGGGGACAGTTTTCTCTCCAGAAGGTTTCCTATTTTTGTTTTGCCACCAGTGATGCTGTTTGGAAACAAAATACTGTTGCTTCCAAATTCCGAGCCATAGGGCTTGTCATTTCAATGACGATAAAACAAGTCACCTCAGAGTTGGTCTCCGAGGCTGATCCTGAGCATTTGGCATACAGAGTCAGCTGGCAGGGCTGGTCCCAGTGCTGGGAGGGCAGCACAGCATCCTTAGCCTTGGGAAGGAAGGAGGTAGATGAACTCTGAGGATTTTTCAGGGGCTTTTTAGTTTTGGATGCTGTCCTTTGAAAGGACAGTGTGAACTGAAGGTTTAGAACAAGAATCCTTACATCCATCCCTTTGATGGGGAAGGACCATTTGGAACTGCAAAAGGGGTCTTATTTCAGTTATGTACTAAAATGCATTGTGGAATATCACCCAGGAGAGCTTTGCAGTAGTCCTGGTAAAACAAGTGTCGGGAGTGTGACCCCAGCATAAATTTGCTCAGTGTGCTGGGAGAAAAGGCAACTGGCCAATGGTTCCTGAAAGTACAAAATAGTCTGGTTCTGGTCCCAGCTTTGCCTTGAAGGTAGGGATGGCAGTTGTCTCTCACTCGCACCTCGTTCTTTTCTTTCCTGCTTTTCCTTCAGCAAGGGGATCGGGGTTTTTTATTCCCAGCCCCACACCTTTCCCAGTGTGGTTAGGCAGAGCCTTCTAACTAACCAAACACGCACGTAGGTGGCAGAAAATGCAAACTGAGCTGTGCAGTCACAGCCTGTGGCTTCGAGGTGTCTCCCTCCTGCCCCGCTCAACCCATTCCCATGCAGGTGGGAGCAGGGGCTGCTCAGAACCCCGCTTGGCTGTGCCTCGGATGGTGGGGCTGGTAAACAGCTCCCAGCCCAGCTGCCTCCCCATGGTGCCTGTGTCTGTGGAACATCCTCTCTGTAGGGCTGCTGGTGACGAGCCCCTCCCTCCACCAGTGCCTCAGGCTGGCCCAGCTTTATAGCAGGGGAGCAGTGTCCTTTCACACTGGTGAGCCAGCAGAATCTCTCCCAGGGGTTATTGTAACCTCTCAGCAGCGATTTGCACACAGGCGTTGGGAGATAAAGTCTTGGTGCCGAGCTAAGGGCCAGGAGGGCAGATATGAAACGCGGCAGGTTTATGAAAGGGAAGGTGTATGAAATGCAGCCTGCATCTCCCATTTCACTGCACTATGCCAAAACACACAGTTTCTTATTTCAGTCACTGTGATCTTTCAAGGAGGTTAATTTCCATGACGAACTCGGGGCCACGTGCTTGGAGGATTTATCTAATTAGACTGACACTTTTCTTTTTTAAAAAAGAAAATTAAGCTGCACCTTGGAGGACTTAAGTATTTTAAACTGTGGGAGCGGCAGCAGGCAGTGTGATCCCTGCTCTGTGAGCTGGGAGAGAGGAAATTTCCCCCTTTTCAGGCTCCTATTTTAAGACTTCACCAAAGGTCCCCTTTTACTTGATTCTCTTACATGATGGCCGGATGCTAAAGAGTGTTTTATCCTGCCTGAGTGAGTCCCTAAAGCCTCAGCTGGCTCTTTAACTCATGTAAACTATTGATGTTCTGGGCTGTTACGTATTCAGGATGGAGTGGAGGGTAAAGGGGAGACCTGTTAATGCTCCTTAGGCATGTCCTAGAAAAAACTACATCCTCCCAGGGCAGCAAATGGAGTGTCTGCAGCTGTGTATTGACTGAGGTAGGTGCATGTCCCTCTCCTCGTGCTTCAGCACCTTCTGCTCCTGACCGTGCTTGGGTTGTTGAATCTCGTGTGACTGTCCTTGCCTTGTCTGTGGTCAGAGAGAAACGTTGAGTCCCTGGAGAGCCACCAGCCTTTGTCCAGCCGTGTTGCAATTGGACCGTGTTTGGGTTTCCTGCTGGAAATGCCTTTCAGACAAGAGGCAGGACTGTGCTGTAATAAAACCTGAGGGTTTGAGGTTGTGGCTGTTACCTCAGGCAAGCCCTGTGCTGGCCTCGGGCTGGAGAGCTCGCACGCTGGCAGGCAGAAGGGATGATGCTGATTTTGTTCCCATCAGAGGGCTCCTGGAGTTCTGCTTTGCACTCTCTGCCTGCTGCCTGCCCGTTACTTGGCAGACTCGTGTTGCTGTTTGTGAATCCAGGTTCAGATCACTTGAGGCCTGATAATGCTCCCGCTGTTTATCCTTGCAAAGGAGATGGAAGGAAGAAGGTCTTTGCAGGGCACTAAACTTGGACAGCTCAGAGCACATTTCCTTGCAGCTCATACTGGAGCAGAGCAGAGTTTGTAGGAGGGAAGTGTTCATGCAGAAGGGGCCATCATAAGAGTAGCCTTCCTGACTGCTGAGAATATATTGAACCCTCTGGAGCTATTTACATTGCAAGACTCTGCACAGAGTGAGAAAAATTAGGCAGCCTTGTCCAAGGAGATGGTCACTGGGTGTGCTACTGTCCCCAGCTGAGGATTCCATGGGGGATTTAAACCTAAGAATCAATTTCAGTTTGTCTTTGGTGAGGAAAGGAATAAAAATAGAGATTTCATTTCCTACACACCCCCCCCAGTGCAAAAGCAAAAGGAGCCAATCTGCCAGGCACTGGAAGTTGCAGGCAGTGGGAGCCCTGTGGGCTGGGGAGCGGCGGCTCTGGCTTGGTCAGCCATCCCTAACAAGTGACTGGTTGTATAAACTCCCAGCTTACAGCTGTAAATTTACTCAATTTTGAACACAGCCACAAGCTGGCTCAGCAGGATCTGAAACCGTCTGCTCCAGTAGTCCTGGTATGCTTGAAATTCCCAACTTCGGGGGGCCCCAGCTCTGGGCAGATGTGACTGTGGAGGGTCCGATCCTGGGCTGCACCACGCACTGCACCCCAAACTGAGAGCAATCACACCAGTGGCTTCAGTTACCCTTTCTGAGCCTTATGTTTCCCTGCCCTGGGTGAACGTCTCTTGATCTCCATAGCAGCAGGTCCACTGCCCCTGCACTTCTTTCAAGATGAGGAGCTTGGCCAAGAGGAGATTCCCTTGCAGAAAGCTTCCAAAATACTGCCTGTCACAGCAGGGCTGGCTTGGACTGACTGCGTAGCAGGTGGGCAGGATTTGGTCCATTCTGTGGCCTTTTCCTGCAGCATCTGCTCAGTCCTGTGCTGAGGTGGAGTCAGTGGGTGTTTGCTTGAGTGACTGAGAGCAGAAACAGCTCTGACTTCAGGGGCTGCTGCTGCAGAAGGGACCAATCTCTATGAGTGCCTGTAATGTTGCAACATTTGATGCTCCTAGAAAGCTGAACTTTTGGCTTGTCAGCTCTGAATCCTGCCACAAACAGGAGCACATTACTGGCATTGAAAGGCAGTTTAGCCCAAGAACATAGTTAAATGTTGATCAACTCTTACACGGTCAGAAATGAGACAATTAGCTAGGCAGAGGCAGTCTAGGGGGGGAGAGGAACAAACCCGTCCGATCCTGATCCCAGTTCTCCTCTTGGCTGCATTTCATGTTTCTGATAGGGAAGCATTTTGTCCGAGACAAATCCCTTTATCTTGGCATGAGGCATTGAGTACTGCCATGTTCTGTCATTGACACCTTAGCCTTCAGCAAAGCTGGTGTGGTAACTTTTGTTTGCTCAAATGGACTTGGAAGGTAGAGGTGGCTTGAGGGATGGCCAACCCCAGACCTCCTCAGCATGTACCTGGCAGCCTCTGCCCTGGGCTGCTGTCCAGCTTTCTGACCCAGCTGATGGCCACATTCACCAGAGCGGGCACGTTGCCTGGTTCAGGCTCCTCCAGGTATGAGCATGGTGAGGGCAGAGGTTGTGGGGAGAATACACCCCTGAACACAGAGAGTGTCCACTCCTGAGCTCAGTTTCCTACAAATAAGTGAAAACGAGGGGGTGCAAATGAAAGCTTTGTGAGAGTTTCCTCTCGTTTCCCTCCTCTCCTTCGTGGAGCTGTGCTGGCTCTGGCTCCCAAAGGGTTAAGGTGACTCATGCCCCTCTCACCAGATCTGCTGGCAGGAACGCTTCATCCCAGCCTCTAATTGGTGGTGTTTGCTCTGCACTTTCTCGCTCTGGTTTTGATGAAAACATTTAACCAGGAGCTTAGTGTGCAGAGGCTCCCAGCTGACAGCACTGTCTTTACCAAGCTGTCCTTGCTGTGTAAATTCAGCAGCCTGGCTTAGAGGTGGCAGGGGAGGACAAAGTACACAGCATGGCAGCCCCTCTGCTCCTCAGGCTGCTCTTACCTACAGTAATCTCTAGGGCCCAGGCCCATATCTGCTCCAGTCCACGAGTAGCTGGGCAGCATTGGAAGCCAGTTCAGTGACTTGGCACTAGAGTGCAAAGGTGGGAAGAGTGGCCTGGCAGGTGCCACAGGGCCTGGTTTTACCTGAGAGCAGGGGGACAATTTGGTAGGGCTTGGGAGATCTGTTCCCAGACCGTGTGGCTGTGATCCCAAGGGACTCTTCCCCAGAGAGCAGGCTCTGACAAGCCCTGTGCCATGGAAGAGAGGTGAAGCTACTGGTTCTGTTACATGGAGACAACCTACTCATTCCTTCCTATGCCGTTTGGGAACTTGTGCAGAATTTTCCCAACACAGTCTTTCACTGCAGCTGTTTCATGTAATAACCTGCTTGTCTATAGGCTCCTCTAATATGCTTCACCCTGAGAAGTCTCAGCTGATTGTAATTTTTGCCATGCCAGTGGCAGAGAAGTTACCAGGTCCTCATGGAGACGGGCTTGAGAGCGGGCATGTCCAAGCTCCTCAGCTCCTACATCACAGAACCCTTAGGCAGCAGCAGAACTGAACCAGGCCCTGGGGGAGATGCCAGTTTATCTGTGTTGCTGCTGGAAAACGCATTCAAATTTCTGCCCAAACATTAGATTGTGACATGCAAGAAATTCATCTGAGCCCGCTGGGGCTGCCACTGCTCTGATATTTCTTTACTTTTCTTTCCTTATCTCTGATGATCTACCCTATGAACAGCAAAACAAATCCAGATGGGAAAATGTATAAACCAGAAAATCTGGATTCACCATTCCTGGAAAAGCATGATTCCTTGTTCTCAGCCGCCTCCGTGTGTCATGGGGTCTGCCATGAAAAGATGCCAGAACTGTTGAAAGAGGCCAGGCCTGTGTCTGCATTAAAGAATCTGTAACGCCCTGCCTGAGTGCTGCTTCCAGAAGGAGATGTGCTGCTCTGAGGAAGCAGGATTTGCCCTAGGCAAGGTCAATGAACCAAGACATTTCTCCTCTTCAGGTCCATTTGAGGACCTTGCTCCACATCATTCTACTGAAATGCCAATTGAGGGAAATTTTCTGCTTCTTCCCTGACCCTGAGCACTGATAGTCTGGAACCAAATACATGTGTCTCATTAAAAACAAAAAGAGCCTGGCCAGGCCACCACTCCACACAACGTACAGCCTGTTATCAGCCTGGAGAAAGGGGAGCGAACAGGTGTAGGATAACAGTGCAACTGAGAGAGACCAAAGTGCATCATAAAATAAACAGCCAGTGCTCCAGCTCCCCCAGATGCACCATTGAGTTGCAGGGTCTACCGTGAGCTTTTTGAGCCTGCTCCGAGCGAGTGCCCGCTTGGGGCAACATTTAATTTGCAGCCAGAAATGGGCTGGTGATTATCAGCATCGTGACAGTGCCTGGAAGCCCCCTGCCCCTTCAGTTCTGCTTGGGACTGCAGGAGCTCTGTGAGCTCCCTGCCTCAAAGGGCTTGCAGTGAGGGGGGAAGGAGACCACTGCCAGGGCTGACCAGCTGGGGGTCTGGCTTGTGTGGTGAGGGCTGGATGGAGGACTGAAGGTCCTTCAGCATTCCCTCACTGTAGGTATGGACTGGAACCATCTTTACTGTGACCTTCACAACCTTGACGGTCTTCAGGGAGGAGTCAGTCCTTTCCTGCTGACATTTCTGTGGTGTAGATCTTTGTGCCAGCTTTGATTTGATTTCTTTACACCTTGTCTTACTGTGAGACTCTTCTCCTGCCCCTAGTGCTTTGGGGCTGGCAGAGCTCGCCCTGCTGCTCCGTTCTCGTTGCATTTAGGGAAGCAGCAGCTTGGCTTCCTTCAGCCATCAGCAGCCAGAGCTTCAGTGTCTTAGCGTGACTCAGCCACTGCAATTGTGCTTACCCAACAATACCTTTTGTCCTTTGCCCAAAAACTTCTGGCCAAGAAAAAAAAAAGGAAAAAAAAAAAAAAAAAGGAGGAGGGAGAAAAGAAAGGAAGAAAAGATAAAATTCTGCATTTAGTCGTCCTTTCATCGCAGGTGGTGCCAGTTGGGTTTTGCTTTATTTGTACAGGGTGGGGAGAAGAGAAAAAGAAAACAAGGTGGAACTCGGACAAGGCCCAGGAAATGTTTGAGCCTGACAACAAACTTCCTTTGTTCATGGGAGCAGGGAAAAGAGAACAGAAAAAAGGGGCAGAAGACCAGCTGAAACCAACCTCAGCCCTGTGCTATTGGACAGGTTTTCTTCTTCCTACTTCTTATTGTTTGGGGGTTTTTATTTTGATCAGGTGTCTTGTGATAATTTTGTTTGCACTAGGGCCTTTGTGTGCACTTGAGAAGGTGAAGAGACGAAAGGTTTCCTGGGGACGGGTTTGGTACCTGGATGGGGAGGATTTATCCTTGATTCTAGGGCTGTTTTCTAGGCTGATGCTTTGTGTGATGTTTCCCCTCTTAGCCATGAAGATCAGGATGGGAAGGATGAGGGACCATGCTGCTCAGAGGAGAGAGGAGCAGTTGAGGGGATAGCATGAAAGTCATGGATTAAAATGCAGAAACCAGAGGGGTTTGTTGGTGGGAAAAGGAGGAGGACCTTGAAAGCAGCTGCCAGGGGTACTGCCTGTAGGACTCCTGGGTGCCATCTAGTGCTAGGACATAGACCTCCCTCTCAGGGGAAAGCTCTGACCAACTGGCTTGAAATCTCTTGCTGAGTCTCCTGCACTGTGCTTCCTTCAGAAGAATTGGGAGCTGTGGGACAGCTGCCCAAGGGGCAGTGAAATTAAGAGTGACCTTGTGCTGTATGGGACTGAAGGGATTCTGGTGGGGTTGGGTCTCAACAGGGTTCTTGCAGCCAGTTCATTGGTGCTTACTGTAGGTACAGCTGGGGCCACAGCAGCCCTGGGCTGCCTGGAGCCTGGTTGGAGCAGGCAGAAAAGTGTTCCCATACATCTGGTGGTGCCATTTCTGTCAGATACTTGTGTGCAGTCCATGTGTTGTAGGTTCATGTCTGGGCCTGAGGCAACAACTGAGTGATCCATTTCCCTCAGGAGATACTCTTCCCTGGAATTCTGGCTACTGCCTTCCCAAAGGGCCCTTCACTGCTCCTCAGTTGTTGACTCTGTTCAGTGCTGCAGTGGTCCTGTAATGCTGGAGTAGCTGGGTAGTGAGCAGGTTGGCATGAAAGGCTCTTGAGTCTTTTCTTGGCCAGATTAGAGAGATATTACATAGTGCTTAATTCACCTCTGTTATCTCATTTGGGTATCACAAAGTGGTGCATCAAAATTAGTGAACAAAGTTGTGGGTATCACCATAAGGCAGGTGCTGGCCACGCTCTCCAAAGAAAGGTTTTGACTTGGCTTGTCAGAGGGGAGGTGTCCAACCTTCCGCACATTAAAAGGAAGAAAGAAGAGCAGAGAATCCAAATCACCACATAGAGCTGGACTATTATTGAAGGTTTACTGTCCTGGTTATGGCCAAAATCCCCACCATGCCTAGGGGATGAAACAAAAGCATCCAAACGTGCTGCCAGGGAAAACTTTGATACTGGGGAAGTGGATTCCCTGTGTAATATTTACTGGGTTTTGGAGCCATAGCATCCTTTTTTTTTTCAGTGCAGGTTCTCTCTGAGTGTCATCAGACAGTCCTGGAGCTTCTCTTTCCCTGAAGGTGCTGCTGAGCCTCTGGCTCTGGCACCCCTGGGTTGCAGGACACGGTCCCAGTTAAATGACTCCAGAGCAGAGCCTGAATTCAGTGAGTCATGGGTAAAAACTGGAGTATTTCTGCTACTAAATATGCTCTTCCAGATTTACACTGGGAGCTGCCACATCCAGACTTTGCTCCTCAGTCTTTGCCTTAATTTTTGTATCTGTCCAACGGAGATAATAAAACTCTGCTCCAGCACCGAGCTGAGAATTAGGCAGCGGTCTGCAGTCGGTGGAAGGCAGCTGTGGAGCTCGAGCTGCGTTTTTGCTGCTGGTGGATTTGTCTGGAGTTTAGAAATTAAGGCCTGAGTGAGAGGAGCAGGGGAAGGTGAACGGACTTGCTGAGGCTCTCAGGAGAAGCTCTGGGCACACTTGCCCAGGGGTCTCAAGGGAAGGGGCTGGCACCGGGGTGCTGGCAGCGGGAGCGGCGGTGGCGAGCGAGCGGCTTTTCCTGCTGCCCGTTCCAAAGGCAGGAATGACTGTGGGGAATGATTTCAAAGCCACCACTATGGAGATTAAGGGGATGAGAATGTAAATCTCAAGTAAAAAGGTAATTGAATGTAATAGCAAACACTGCTCGGTCTATGTTAATTTTAGCTCTTCCCCTGGATACAAGGCGCTGTATTAGTGTTTTATTACCATTTTGTTTGCACTAATAAAATAGTAAAATTTATTTCAAGGAAGTTGAAGGATGGTTTTACAATGCAAATTTGAAGAAATTGGACTTTTCATTTACGCCACTGCTATTTTAAACCCTGAAGGGTGTAAATTAGCCTCCTGTGCCTGGGTGAAATCCACTGCTTCCACAAGCAGGGGGAGGATTTGATGTGGGGGAGAAGAGAACAAAACCAAATCATCTGAATATTTCAGAGAGACAGAGATATCTGATGAGCAGAGAGAAAAAACTGCCTGCCTTGGCCCACTGAGAGGAAGGGCTGGAGCAGAGCTGTTGGAAAAGCAGGTTTCTGCTGAAGGGCTGCTTCAGCCTTTGAGAGCATCAAGAAGGAGAAGAGCAGGGCATCAGATGTGCCAGTGGGCACCATGAGCTGTGCCCCGTGCTGGCTGCGTGGTTCTGCTGCTGAAGGAGGTGCCAGTACCGGGGGCTTGGCGGAGGAACAGATGCTGTCACTGGCAGAGAGTTCCTAGAAGTGTGGAAGCCTTGGAAGGTTCTGCTTCCCAGCCCAGGGGACCCCAACTTCCCACGTCTCCCGTGCCTCTCTCTCTGCCTTGTCTTCCTGCCGTAGCCCGGCCCATCCGGCAGCCAGGCCCAGCCTGTCTCTGATTCACCGCTGAGTCACGGTGCTGCCAGCGAAGGTGCCTCCAGCCCCAGAGGCTGGTTCCTCCTCCTTCACTCACAACTCTTCAGCATGGAATGGAAAGGGATGGGCAGATTATCTGGTCCCTTTCACCTTCGTAAAGTCATTTATAGCAGCGCCATCCTGCTCATGCTGTTTTGTCACTGATTAGCCTTGGTATAGATGATGCTGTAAAGGCCAAGCTACACAAAATCAGGTCCAGAAAGCCGTGTTTGGTTCCAAAGGTCCTGCCCTGAATTGGCCACATGCCTTTTGGAGGCATCTCAGGGTGTAGAAGCATCCAAAGCCTAGAAGCTTTCTTGGAATTTTCTGAGGTTCTGCAACAAGTCTGAAAATCTCACAGGGCAACTTGGAGAGCTTCATTCTCCTTCTGCAAATGCAGGTGTGGGCAAGGACTTGTAACATCACTTTTCTCAAATCCCAGAGGACCCATTTCTGAGCTGAGGGAGGCTGTTATTTTCTCATCATGTTCTCCTTGCACGTACCTTGGTCTTCAAGCAATATGAACGTGAAAGGAACCACACTTGAGTTCCTCCTGTTTAGGAGAATTCATATTTTTCTCTGAATCTTGACTAAAATTGTATCTTCAGTTATTGTCCTGAGATGATCTCGTTCCACCTCATAGGATGGGTTGCTTTCTTTGAGCAAGTATATGTATTACAGACATCCCCAACCCATATCAGGTTTTTGTACAGTGCTGATCTGGGTGTGAAATCCTCAGAGAGCCTTTTTCCTTCTGAAATCCAGTGGACTGATGGGTGCTTGAAACCTTGCTTATGTTCTTAGGCAGTTTCTGTCCAGAACTGCTGGTGATTTTGCTGCCAGCCCAGTCACACTGCTGTGGGATGTAATTGCTAACGTACTGGTTGGGTGGCTGGCCTGCTGGTCTAGCTGTCTCCCTGCATTCTTGGCCAAGTGGTACAGAGTGAGCTGGAGAGGAAAAACCAGCTCTGGTGATCTGATTTTACCGAGTCAGATCTCCAATCTTTCCTTTGGATTATGAATATCATCCATTTGCTTTATCCTCAGGAGGCCTTTCAGGACAGAAACCACTGTTTACCCCACGAGCAGGCAGGATGGAGCTTCTGATTGTTGCTATTTATGGTTCAGAGAGCAGCAAATCCACCGTTGAAGTTGAAGCCAGGCTTCAGGTCCCGTGTTCTTATCGCTGTCCAACCTGTCCTGGTGTCTGAGGATTTAAGAAAGCCTTCAAAAGTTTTTAAACCTTCTCTAGCACTGAGCCACTAGCCCATGGGTGGTATCAGGCAGCTCTCCTAAACTCCCTGCCCTTCTCCTTTGGTGGATATAGCAGAGGCTGAGCCAAGACTGAGGGCATTACCAAAGAAAGCAAAGACTTATTTTTGGCATTGAAATGGTTTCCTATTCCAGGCGAGTCTGGGGAGCAGTGTGGTTGTGTACCCAAGGATTTAAGCAGTGCATTAAACAGAGGGGTTACACTCCGGGTGGATTTCAATCAAAAACTATAATTACATCAAATAGCAAACGGAAATGGAAAAGGAGGATTACTAACTCGACCCTGAATGCTGTTGGCTGCTGAACCTGCTCCATTATTCACACCCCCTCTATTGCCTGAGGTGGGGTGTGTGTATGTATGTGTAGGCACTAAGGCCCCCCCTCCTTTTTCCATTTCCTTCATCCATCTGATGAAGTCAGAGTCCCCGTGTTGGTATCAGCGCTTGGAGGAAGGCTGGAATTTGCATGACTTGGATTTGGGACTTTGCAGGGCAGGTTTGATCTCCCTGTGCAACTCTTCCTGGCTCCAGGCTGGAAGAACTGCTCAGCTAAGGCAGCCGTGGGAACCCCCAGGCCCACGAGCTTGCTCTCTTTTTCTGTTTTGTTATCAGACTAGACTTTTGGCCTCATCACTGTGGATCCTCAAGGAAACTGGAAAGCACCACACTGTAAACAGGAAATGCTTTCTAACCTAGAGACCTAGATTGGTGTTTAAAACTCTTCTTGGGATAGCAGGGCTGTCCTGTGGCTTTGTTTGGTGCTGAAAGAGACTGTCTGACTTGGCACGACTTCCCAGTGGAGGACTTGCCACAAACCTGCACCCCGAGTCTGGGGCTCCTGGATTTGCTGTCTGGTTCAAGGTGGAACCTTCCTGCAGTACTTTGAGATGCTTTGTTGAGTCCAGTTTGCCACTTCTGCTGTCTGGCACTGCTGGACCTGTCACCTGCCTTCTGGTCTCTGTCTGCCTTGGGTCACTTGTCCTGCTCTCCCAGTCCCTCCCTGTGTGTCTCCCTGTCGCCAGCAGGTTGTGTCTCTACACGCCTGTCACACACCTGAGGTAGGGAGGATGTGTAGTGAGTGTGCTGAGATGGCTGGAAGTGTTTACCAGACAGGAAGGATAAGGTATTCAATCCCCCACTGTCTTCCCAAGCCTGCTTTCTCAGATGGCTTTCCAGATGTCTAATCCCAGATTTCCTAGCCCAGCCCAGCTCCTGTTTGATGGGATCTCTGTTCATGCTGGATGGGTGAGCCCTGTGCTGGAGCTAGGTCTTGGTTTAAGCTGCAGAGCACTGCTTGTGCTTTGCTGTTGGGGCAACCTGCTGCACCCCAGCAAATGTGCTGCCCCTTGTTGGCCTGTGACTGGTTTGGAGCTGGGAGAAGCCATGTGGTCCATGGAGGAGAAATCCCAACACATCCAGTGGTGTGAGTCAGGCAAGAGTTTCACACGTGGTCTGGGAGACCTTTCCCAGCTCCAGACAGTGGCAAATCTGCCCACGGGGGGACTTTGCTGGGTTGCAGCCTCTGACTCAAGACCAGTTAAAAAGTCATCAGTGGATGGTGTTGCTGTGCTCAGCCTCATGTCTGGCACTGCCTTGTGCCAAGGGGTCTGTGGAGATGTGGTGGGAGCAGCAGGATGGGGTCACTCCTCCTCTGGTGATTTACCATTTTCATTCTCACTTGGGCACTTTCTCCTTTGTTTTCTTGCAGCTTGGGACACTTTTGGGCACTGACCTTTCAGATTAAACACTGAGGAGGAAAGGTGCCTTGTAACTGGAAGAGAATGTTATTTTCTTATAAACAGGTCTCTGATTTTGTAATAGAGTAGATTGAACTGTAAAAAAAAATGCTATCCAATGTAGACTTCACTAAAAATAATTTAAATACAGAAAAGAAATTCAGCCTTAGTTAAAAACTGAAATCCCTTTTAGCAGCTGGAGGAAAATCTAATGTTACTGATTAGACCAAACTTTTCTTTATTATACAAGCAGGGAAAAAGTTCTTAAAGACCAAAATATGACCAAGACACTTCTCCAATTTTTTTTTTCTTGTGCATTTTACAAACTTTGATTTTAAATTTCTATCAGGCTTCCTCTGCAGTGTGTTGAGTCCAGATATAATTGTTTAAGGGCTAGTTCAAGAAAACCAAAGCTTTAAGACAAATTGGTCATGCCACTGTCCAAAAGAGCAGTGGGAAAAATAAATGGTGACAAATAAATGATATCAGTCATTTCAAAAATTGTTATTGATTTCAGATTCAGTTTTACACAGCAGAAAAGACAAAAATCCAAACATTAGATTAAAAAAAAAGTAGGTGACACAGGCAGGCTGTAGTTGTCCTGCTTTGTACAAGCTGAAATTTACTTCTCACTGTACTGAGCCCTGTCTCTGAGCTGTGAGTGAACTGGAACCAGTGGAAGGGTTCCAGTGTTGCTGCATTTCTTCTCTTTCAAAGCCTTCATGGTTTTCACGGTGCAGTTGTGACCCCTCTGCTTCCTTTTTGCCTTTTCTAATGATATTTTGAACCTGTCAGCCCCTGTCTGCTCTCTTGTCCTTGTGTAAACCACAGTTACCTGTCATCAAATGAGCTGATCCTAGCAGACATGAAAGAAAAGGGTTGATTTTCAAGGGATGTCGTTTGCAGGTGTGGAAAAATACAAGCAGTGGTTGAAAAAGAGGAGCCGAAATGTTGAGGTTCGGGCACTTTAATTTGAAGAGGTGTTTAAAACTCCAGCTGAAGCTTTCCAAAGATGCAAGTGCTTGGAAATTTGGAAGAACGGGGTCTTCTGTGCTGTTTGTAGGATGCACGTGCTGGAGCCTTTGCAGCTGCCTGGGATGTGTCCTGCCATTCCTGCCTGCACCAGCTCACCTTCCAGTAGCGAAGGGCCCGCTGGTTTCCAGGGGCCAGCTCAGAGCGAGGCATCCTGGGGAGGAGGAGGGTGTGAGACTCGAACCTCCTGGGAGCAGAAATGCTGGCAGGAGGCATCTCACCTCGGGGAAGTGATCTTCATGGGTTACTAGTTTTATCAGCAGTACATCCTTTTATACAGAGAGAAGGAAGAGAGGAGAGAAATTCCATCCGGCTCTGCTGATTCAGTGGAGTAAAGAGGTGGAATTCATTAGGAAAAACAATATTTACGACGCAGCTTTAGTCAGAGGTTCTTCCATTTTAACGTCCTGCTTTTTTTATGATAGATTGCCTGAAAGACAAAGCAAGCACCAGGGGCAGCTTCGTGTTTTTGTTTTTATTTTTTCATTAAAGTTTAATTGCATGACTTGGTACGTGACGTAACTTCTGGAAATGCCTGTTGTAGTTGCTTGCAAAATTATTTGTGATTTGTTGTGCATGAATCTTAGAGGCAGGAGTGTTAAACCTCAAAGAGGTATTCAGACATGCATGTGGAGAGAAAACATATATAGAAAGAGGAGAGGTTTTGATTAATGAAAGAAAAGAACTGAAACTGCTGTGAGAGGAGAATCTCCTTTATTCAAAAGTTCTTCTGCTACATCACTAGGACAGAGACTAAGGACCTTAAAATTAGTATAAATATAATTTATATCCACCTTAAAGACACTCTTTGCCTCCTGATCAGTAATGGAGCCTTAAATATAAATGGATGCTCATCTTGCAAGCACTCAGATATTTTCTTGACTCGCAGGAGGTGTCAAAGGAAGGGTTTCTCTAAGGAAAATAGAGTATTTGCATAAGTACTCAGCATCAAACAACAGTTTGTGTTGCCTAAACAACAACAATCCCACTAAAATCACCCCGCTTTAATAGTGAGGAAAAAAGAAAACCAAAACATAGAAACTGTAATAGATGTTGCTGTCTGTATTGGTATCGATTTCATCATTTGCTTTGCCTTAATCTTGGGTGGGTGAAGATTAAGAACCTCCTGTAGAGCTATGAGTGTGCAATAAGTGGGTGACATCTTAAGCAGCTTTCCTGTGCCTGGAGACGATGATTTGAGAGCAGAATGTTTCCTCCATCGGGGCTAGGTTTTGGAATAATGAAAGAGGATCCTTCTAAATCAAAATCTTGAAAGGAAAACACCCATTAAACAATGAACTGGGGGAGAAAGTGCTTAATTAAAGCGAGTTTTCCAAACTTCATGTGTTGTAAACACGACAGCAAAGAGACCTCCAAGTGCACCCGTGGACTGATTTTTGTCCCACTGTCCAGCATGATTCCCAGAGAAAATCTGGTGCCTAGGTTCTGAAAGAAGGGAAAATGTAGAAGATGTGTTTTTATTATATAATCTACAATGTTTTGTGTATAAAACATTTATACCTGATTAACGTGAGATGTGGTTTTTCAACTGATAGCCTGGGTGGAAACATTTATTTTGGCTCAAATTAATTACTGATAAATTTCTACAAAATCCAAATAAAAAAAAGAAAGGTGGCTCTGCATTAAACCCGCTTATATGGGGTTACTTTTTATCCACATTTTAAAAAATCCATGTATTTGAAATATTGTTAATCAAGTATGAAAAACAACATATAAGGAAATTCCCTCTGTAGAGCATTTCTGAATTAAGGTCAGAAAATGATGATAAAAAAATGAGTGGAGGTTACCTTCCGCTGTGGTTCCTTTGAAAGAGGGCTGAGCTTCAGCAAAATAAAAAGCAATTCAATCAGAGCTGGGAAAAGGAATCTCACCTAAAACTTTCCCAGCAAATGAACTGCTTTTAACCAGAAATAAGTAGGGATTTCTCGCTTCCCGTTGGGTTTCTCCTGAACAGTGAGACTGGTTTTCACCAGAACTGTGATGAGCATGTTCCAGGATGTGCTTTTGCATCCTGCTACAGGTAAGTACAGGTTTTGGAAAAGACATATACTTTTATTTTTTTTTCCTGGTTATCATGCCTGAAAAGTTTGCATCTCTAATTTTATTTTTATCTAGGATATTTACAATGCATCATTAGTACATTTGTATTGTCTCTGACTAGTTTGTTCTGGACTGTCAATGATTCTCCAGCGCATACACAGGTAGGTCTAGGGCTGGACTCTGAGAAGATTTGTCCACAGGGCATGTGAGCTCACGGAGATGTGTTTGCAGGGGTGGTAGACTGTATCTTGCTATTTCAGGATGCAGAAAAATGTTTCTGTTCTTGCTGAACATCTTCCTAGTGAGTCTGTCTCTAAGCCAGGGAGTAACCTAAGCGTGGGTCTGGACTGATGTGCTGAGCAGCTTCCCTGCTGTAGGGTGTCATCTTAAAATAATAAATAAAAAGAGAAAAGAAAAAAAAAAAAAAAAGACATTTTGGAATAAAACCACAAAAGAAACCACCAGTCTTTAAGTGGAAATAGCAGTCTCCTCTTAGACTGGGAAGTTTATTTAGCATAGAAGGGGATAACCTAGTGGTTAGAGCACAGACAGAAATCTTATCTTCTCCAAGCTCCGACTAAATTGCTGTTTGAGTTTGGTCAGGTTACTTTAACTCCTTGTTTTCCCACTTTCACTGTGAAGTGAAGAATTCCCCAGTGACATGTCATGCGGTAAAGCTGGGAGGTTGACTGGGCAGCAAAAATATCTGCATACCTTGTGATTTCACATCTGAAATCCAAGGATTTCTCTGAGTTCCCATGCACTTGCTATTTTTTATTTTTTTTTTTCAGTGAAATAGCTCTTGTCTTTTCAAACTAGCAAAAGCAATTAGATCACTCGGGGGACAAATAGGTGGAAACATGTCATCTTAAAAAATAGATTTGGTTGTGGGGATCTCTGAGGCTTTATATTAGGTGAGACTATTTCTGCTGCAAGTGATGTCTGTAGACACTGGGTACACTCAGTTCTCGGAGGGGTTTGTTCAGCCCCCTGGTCCTCACAGGGTTGGTCTGACGGAGTAATAATGATCCTGAAGTACCACACATCACTCCAGCATAAGCATATGTGTGGAATGGACATATAATGCATAATTGTAACAAGTAACTAGAATACTGCGTGTGCACTTCTAAAATTGGCTGGGTTAATAAAATGTGCTGATTGCTCCCTGAGGATATCAAGGGACTGGATGATATTAGTAAGGGTCACCAGTTCAAATCTGGGGCAAGTTAGCAGTGAATGCACAGCCGTGTTACAGCTTCTCCCTGGGTTTCTCCTGGGCAGGTACCTGCACCAGTGCAGGGCATGTAGCCTGAACCAGTACAGGGCCTGTACCTGCACCAGTAGCTGTGCCCTGAACCAGTACAGTGTCTCTATCCTGCACCAGTGCCTGTGTGCCCTGCACCAGTACTGGGCCTGTACCTGCACCAGTACAGGTCCTGTATCCTGAACCAGTACCGGGCCTGTACCTGCACCAGTGCCTGTGCCCTGCACCAGTACTGGGCCTGTATCCTGCACCAGTGCCTGTACCCTGCACCAGTACAGGGCCTGTATCCTGAACCAGTACCGGACCTGTACCTGCACCAGTACCTGTGCCCTGGACCAGTACAGGGCCTGTACCTGCACCAGTGCAGGGCCTGCGTTGCTGGCAG
Source organism: Corythornis vintsioides (assembly GCA_025447755.1). NCBI lineage: Eukaryota > Metazoa > Chordata > Aves > Coraciiformes > Alcedinidae > Corythornis > Corythornis vintsioides. The sequence goes on from JAOEGS010125299.1 coordinate 124,716, forward strand.
CTGGAGAGAAAAAGGAGGATGGCTGTACGTGGTGCTGACATGAGGTTCCAGAGACCACAGTTCTCCCCCAGTTCTGCCTGGGATTTCACTCCCAGGCTTCTTGGCTTCCCAGCTTATGCCTGTGGGCTGTGGGTGAGTGGGGGTCTCACGGGGGCATGGGGAGGCTCCTGTGCTTTCTGGCCGTGCCCTCTGCAATGTCCTGCTCCTCCCAAGACACGTGGGAAGCTGAACAAGGTGACGTGTTGAAGCAGGAGGGCAGCTTCTGGTCAGCCACTTGTATTTTTGCTGCCCTAGCTGCTGTTATAAATTCCTCACTTTGGCCTTTCACTTCTGATATTTTTCCCTTGGCCAAATCAGAGCTGGTTTTGTTACCTCCGGCTCCCTGCGGACGCGGCAGCTTTAGGCAGTGAAATATGCTGCAGCCTTTAGAGGGGGGACAGGGGACCTGCTGCTGGGAATCTGAGGTGGAGAAGGGTTCCGGGAACAGGACTGAGGCTTTTGCCTTCCTTTCAGCCCTGGCTGTGTCCGTGTGCATGTGCAAAGGCAACAAACCTGCCAGTTATGTGCCGGGAGGATAGATGGAGGCGCTTGGAATGAAAACCACACAGCAGCGTGTGGAGGCTGGCACCCAGACGTGCCTGCTCCTCCTTGCCACTACCCACCTGGGGAAGTAAGGTCAGCTCAGCTCCTGAATTAATATATACTGGAGTAAAAGGGGTGAATCGGGGAGCAGTTGTAATATTTATGCCTAAAAGGCATCAAGAGAGGGAAGCAGGATTGCCTGAGGTTCCCCTTGGACTAGATGTGCATGAGCACAATCTGAGTGGCTGGATTATTTAAGACAGATGTGAGATTGTTCTTTAGGCTCCTGGAACTTTTGTTTTTGGAACAAAGTTGGGGTTCCAGATCCCTGTTTTCAAATCCTTCAAAGGACTGAGCCCCAGCTGACAGTCCCTGGGGCATAGGAGGGAGAAGAGATGTGTGTTTTGCTGGAGTCTGTGGAGTTTGCTCCTGTGGCTACTGGTGTTTGGTGTTTGGAAATGGAGAGTACTGAGCCCAGCTTGCTCTGTTGTATGTAACTGTGTGGGCTGCTCATGAGCCTGGCAAGGCAGAAGTGCTTCTTTGGTCTTCAATGTGCATAGCAGAAGCCCTGAAAGGCTGCAGTGCAGCATGGCAAGCAAACTGGTGCAGTTCTGGGGCAAGCCTTCTTCTTCCCCATGACTGACTGCCCTTGCTCTTGGGAGATGTCTGGGAGAAGAGGAGCATGAAGCTCAGCTGCACTGAGAGGCAGTGCCAAGGATTAGGGAGTTACTGTGAAGAGCAGAAATAACTCTTCAGATCCTGCAACATGATCATCTTGTTCCCCCCAGGGTCTGGTGGAGGGCCATAGGATTTGGTTTAGAGCTGTGAAGTTGAGGGATGCTTGGGAGGTTCCCCGAGGCTGCTGGGTCAGGGCCCTTCGCACTCTGCAGGAACTTCCTTTTTCCCCACACGTTCATCTTTGAGCAGCTGCTGTTTGAAGTGGGAGGGAAGGGCAGAAGTTTCTCCTGGAGGGGCTGCCCCTGTCAGCAGCCTCAGACGGGTGGAGAGGGGAGTCTGGCCAGGGAGCAGGCAGAAATGATGCTGGAAGCCAAGGCTAGTCCTGCTGATGTGGCCCTTTCTCCTGCAGCGGATCATAAAATATGGCTCAAATTTTCATTACGGCCTCTATTGATTATCTTTTGGGACAGATGAATTATAGGGAACATTAAATTAAAAAAAAAAAAAAAAAAAAAAGGAAATATTTGAATGAGTTTGGGAGGTCGATGCCAGAAAGGCTGACGCACCAAGCCTTACCAGCACTGTTCTGAGGGCCTGCTGGGCCCTTCCCGTGGTTCCCCCTGGGGGAGCACCAGTCCAGTGAGCTCCTCCTACTCCTGTCAGCTCCTTCAGGGAGAAGCAGTGGCCGTGGGCACAGCCCAGCCATGGAGGTGGTGGCTGGAGCATTGGGTGAAGTTCCTGACTCCTGACTGAGACACATGCTCTGCCTTTGCTGTGAGGTGGCCCTGGGCACCTTCCAGTTAAACAGCACGTGTCTGGCTGGCACCCACCTCGGGATTCTCGAATGGAAGGGGAATACAAGGGGCTGTCAGTGGGAAAGGGCAGGTCAGTATATTTGGAGATAAATTCAGATCTGGTGGAAATATATGTGTGGAAGCCAACAGGGAATCACAAAAGTAGTGATGGGCTTGCAGAGGTTTCCCTCCTTCCCTGTGCCAAGACAAACATCCCTGCCCTCTTCCCTCCTGTGCTGAGGGGTCAGTACTCCTCTTGCCAGGGCTCGTCAAGTGCAGGAGCTGATTCCTTATGTGGTTTGTGGTCAGGGACCTTTGACTTGCCATGTAAGAGAAGTGTCTGGATCGAATCATCATCCCACTGTCATGTGGCAGACTGAAGTCCAGCTAGAGAAAGGGAGATCTGGCTTCTTGCTAGCTCTGGCCACCTCTGATTTGAGGATGATCCCAAAACTTTGTTCCTGTGGACTCTCCAGACCTGTTCATCTTTTCCAGGTTGTACCATGTATGACATGGTGCTCTGTGCCCATCTGCAGGAGCTGGCCTGGGAAAGCTTTGTCTTCTGATTGCTGTTCCACCAGGCTGGGTAAATCGTGTGAGCTGAAATGGCATCAGCAGGCTTTCAGCAGCTGAAATGTAATGGATGTTACCTCCACAGAAGAGCCACAGTGCAGAGCACTCTTCCCTTTCCTGGTGGAGGCAGCCAGAGTGTCCTGGACAGAGGCTCGTGGCAGCTGGGTGGCTTTAAAACCCCGTCCCTGTGCTCTGCTGCTGGTTGCTTTGTCAGCCAGGCTGGCAGCCAGTGCTGCTGAGGAATTAGCTGTTTTCTTTTCTGAGATTGAGAAGAATGCAGCCAGGGTCCCTCTCCAGCCACCCGCCCTCACAGGCCAGCTTGCAAGACAAACATCCCCCCCACACACACTGCCCTGCATCCTGACATGGGGTCCAGCATGTCACAGTCCTTGTGCCCCACTGCTGACCCTGGGGGGACACCTCCCCTCAGCAGTCCCCTGGCTGCTCCCACCACCAGCTTCTGTGGCTCAGAATGAACACCCAGGGTGTCTCCTCTGCTTTTGAGACGTTTGCCCGTGGTGTGGTGGTGCCTCTTGTTCCCACATGTGCCAAGATGCACATTTGCCCAGTCAGGTGGCCATCTGCTTGGCCAGCCTGCTCAACTGGGGGTGCCACTGAGGGGCACGAGCACTGCCTGGCCACGTGTGAATCTCCTCGTGCTCTCACCCCTGTGCTTGTGGGAGCTCTCAGGTAAACCCCACTTGGCTCACCCCCGCCAGGTGGGACAGTGAGTGGTGGTGACAGGGCCACCCCTCTGAGTGCTTCCTTGCAGATCTCTGCTGCGTTTCAAAAGCCATCCACAGAGCTTTGGCTTCACCTGGGCAAATGCAGAAGGTGGTGGTTTCCATGGCTCCACGGCCTCGCTGGAGAGACACACCCTTTTTGTGTAAGCTGGCTCCCTGGAGCCCATTGTTTTTTGGCAAACAGCTTCATAAACTCCTCCAACAATTAAACTGAGAGGAGAGAAAAAAAAAACAAAACCCAACCAAACAAACCAAAACCCAACACAACAAACCCCGTGCATTATGGAGTGAGACAGCAAACAGGTTGGAGCAACTCCCCCAGCCAGCTCCAGCTCCCCCCCAGCTCTTTGCCAGCCCAAGCCCCCAGTGCCAGGCAGGAGTAGCCCTGGCCACACTTGCTGGACTGGGCTTTGGGAGGTGCCTGGGCTGCTCCAACCCACCGAGCTGCAGTGAGCTAACAAACATGAAGGAAAAGGTCATGTTATTCTCTTTTCTTTTTTTCCAAGCTGCAAACATCCCTCTCTCTGGGAGGGTAGGCTGCACAGATGCCAGCTCTGATTAATTTAAATATTTACCAATCCCATTTTTGTTTTTTAATTGTGTATGTTTGCTCTCTGTTTGTGTCCCATAAAATACCTGGTGTTTTGGGCGTACCCCGTTTGCAGGGTGCATGAGATCACACTGAAAAAATGCAGTGAAAAACATTTTCATGCCACGACACATCAAATAGGATTTTGAATTAAGATGAAGATTTTTTTTCCCCCTTTTTTTATCTCTCAAGTTTGGGTGAAAGGGTTTTCTTTTTCTATTTCTTGTTTTAATCCTTTAGGGAAAAAAAAAAAAAACCCAAAACCTGCCACGGAAATCCTCTCAAAGTTACTTTTGCCTCAGTGTGTCAGACGAGGAAGGCAACGGATTGTGCTGGTCAGAGCACCCACAAGTGCCATTGTCTGGGCAGTGGTGTGTCCAGTGGGCAGGCAGGGAGAGGGGAGGACTCTGCTCTGAAAGGTAGTGCCAGCTGCCAGCTCTGGGCTGAGCAGCAGCCTCTGCTCCTTGCCCTGCCTGCCTGGCTGTCAGACTTGCTCTGAGGCAAGGGCTGTCTCCTGCTGCCTGTGCATCCCTGGCACGGGGGATTCCTGTCTCTGGGAGCTGCTGCACGATGTGGGGGGGGGGGGTGGCTGAGCTGAATGAGTGACCTTTGATGGTCTTCCCACACCTGCTGGGCACAGAGGCTTGTGAGTTCGTGTGCCTCCCCAGAGCTGCACACTCCACAGGACCAGTTTGGGCACAGGCACCTCATGGTGGGCCTTGGTATGGGATCTTCTCCGTGCTTTGGGCCACAGAGACTTACACTGCTCTGGGAGGCGAGTTTTACTTGCGGGTTCAAGCACTGCTGCCATTCACCCCACCTCCTTCTAATTGCTTTCCATGCCCATTGGGTCCTAATCTGATCCCAGGTCCACCTGGGAAAGTACAGAGCCTTTCCTTGGAAAGATGGCGCATCTCCAGGCGGAGTGTGGCACTCTGGCATCAGGAGCCAGCCACCTCCACTCCCTGCTGCGTGGCTAGGGAGCCAGGCAGAGGCTGGCCCAGAGCACAGGGCTTGTGCAGGGGCTTGGTTGCTTTGCTGAGCCTGGGAGGGAGCACAGCCCGAGCCTCCCCACTATGGACAGCATCTCCTGGGCGAATCTTAGGGGGACGGGCGGGCAGAGGCTGCAGTGGGGGAGTTGGCATCGAGGCAGATGCCAGTGCCGGGACACCACGGGCACGGTTGCCTCATTAAAAGCCTTAGGGCCATCGTTGGGGCAGGGTAGGATGTACAACCGTGTGTGTGTGTGTCTGCTGGAGGGAGGGGATTGGCACTGCCAGGATTGGAATCCCCTGCTCCCGCTCTGCTGTGGGGATAGGAGAAGAGAAGGGGAAGATCAGGGTGGGTGTGCAGAGGGCAGCAGTTGTCCCATCTGAGCCATTGGCCAGAATCTGCTACTGGAGCTGTTACTTTTGAGGAATGTGGGGCAGTGGAGATGTTGTGTGGACGTGCACGTGGCTCTTGCTCCAGTGTCCTAGGAAAATGCCAGCGCGTGGGATGGCCAGGAGTAGTAATTACCCCAGCAGCTTCAGCTCCACCACTGCACTCTTTGATCACTTATTACTTTTCTATTCCTTCTGCTTCTTGCTGTAATTGTTACAAAATCTCTCTGCTTTGGGAGGGGTCCAGGACTCCAGGGCCCAATTGCATCTGCCCTGATTCAGAAAGTGGGTCATGCCGCTTGGTCTGGGAAGAAGATACTCATCTTGCTTAGCATGATATTTATTAGGAGATAGGGAAGGGAATGCAACCGAGCTGTTGCCTAGAAGATTGCTCTGGGGGGATAGTGAAGAGACTTGTGAGGGCAGAGCACAGAGAGTTCTTGCACACCCAGCGCCTGCCTGGCCTGTGCCACGCTCCCTGCTCCCGCATTGCCTGCCTCCCTCCCACCAGACTGCAGAGAGATGGCAGGGTGATAGCAGAGATGGGCACCAGGAGGGCATTTGGAGCTGCCCTCAGCTCCAAATGACAGGCTCTTCACCTTCCTTGGAGCAGAGGAAGAGCAGACCTGCTGTGGTCGTGAAGACGTGCTGTTTTCCCAGTGCCAACTGGAGACCCAACCTGCTTGGGTTTTGCTGCTGGATAAGTGACCAGCTCTGCCCCTGCTCCCTCTCCAAGTGCGTGGCAAGCCCGGGTACCTGGCGTGCTGTGACCCAGGGCTCTGCCAGGCAAGAGCTCCCCTGCTCAGAGCAATGAGGAACCCGGATCCAAAGCCTAGAGCCGTGTTGTCTGTGCGGTGTCTGCCTCTCGTTGAACCACGAGCAGGAGGAGACTGGGTGGAAGAAGCAGTTGATGATACACCCGGTGCTGCTCCAGCAGGGTCTCCCAGGAGGGACTGTGCCACAGGCTGCCCTGCTCGTGGGGGGTAGAAAAGGCTGATCCTGCCAGGCTGGCTGGGCCTGTGCCACTGCTTGCTGTGAAATCACCCTCAGGATTATCCAAAGGAAGAACTGGCAGCTCCAGTAACTCGGAGGGCCGGATCCTCCACTCGTTTAAATTGGCATGACTTCACTGAAGCCACTGAAACTGTGCTGATTTTACACCAGGTGAGGATCTGGTCCAGAATCTTCTGAAGGAAGGAGACAAAGAGGGCACCAGTGAGAGGTTTGATAGAGCTCGTGCACAAGTGTGAGGAGTTCCGAGCTGTATGAGTGGAGAGTGTGTCAGCAGGTCATTCCCTTGAATCTGGAACAGCTTGGAAGGCCCGTGGGAGTTCTTGTGGCTGTGGCAAATGCCAGAGTCCAGCTCCTTCAGGAACATAAGGAACCTGCATCTTTGTGCTTTGAAACGTGTTGGCACCAGCTGGTGAGAGCTTCCAGCGTTGCCCTGCCAGCGTTTCCTCCTCGTGGCTTGGGGAGAGGGGTCAGAGACCCAGTGAAGCCTCTCACCTTCTGACTTGGCCTGTGGTGAGCCCTGCTGGGCACATTCTCACAGGGATCTCTCTTCTCCCGTGTGCTTGGCACCGCCAGGGTCCCTCGTGGCACACGATGCCATCAGCTGTGGCATTAGCCTTACACTGCAAGCTCTCTCATCATCTCATCATCTCTGAGCCTGAGAGATGATGGGAGGAGAGTTTCCAGCTCGAGGAAGGAGAGCAGCCAGTGTCCATGTCCTGCTGGCATCAAGCACACGCCTCCAGAAACAGCTGGTTCCCACTGTGCCAGGCCAGTTCTGTTTTCCCAGCCCAGCAGCGGGTTCCTGGGTGGGGTGTTACGGGGTGGATGTGAGAAGCCATGTCACCCTGTGTTTCTAGGTGTTGTTTGCTGTAGCACTGGGCTCTTTGGGGACCAGGGATGCCCAGAATTCCCTCCAGCCCCCGGCACTCACTCACATCCGGGGTGGATCTGGACTTGCTCCCAACAACTCCCAGCGCAGCAGCTGGGAGCCGGAAGTGAAGAAGGGATAAAATATCCAGCAGAAACTCCTGTAGGATGTAATTACCTGAGCTGGAAGCTGGCCAGGGCAGCAGGTACTGTGCCTCAGATGCTGGTGGTATCAGGAGCACTCGGCGTTGCAGGAGGGGTGGTCGTGCCCGGGGAGTGAGGCTGTTGGTATGAGGGACTCGGTGGGCACTCGGCCTCTGGAGTCACTTGGTGCTGGTTTCCATGGTTGTGCTGTGCACGTACCACGGCGCCTGGAAAAAGCTCTTGGGGAAACTACAGCCCATGGATGGATGCTCATTCAAATGCTTCTACTTTTCCATTTAAAAGAAAAGAGGAAAAAAGCTTAAACACAAAAAAAAAAGAAAAAAAAAAAGAAAAAAAAATCCTCAACAACAAAGGAAATTAACTTCCCAAAAATTACACTAAGCTCACATTTGAGGCCTGGCACAAATCCATCACAGCCAGGAAACTCAGAATTAACCAGTGCACTCCCATGGCTGCTGGGAGGGGCTGCACAGGCCAAAGCCTTAGAAGTTGGGGGCTTGGGGATGAAAGTCAAGCTTTAGAAGCTGGGGGCTCCACATGTCTCTGGAGCTCAGCAGAAGGTGTTTCCCTGCACCTCCATGTGCAGGAAAAAGCAGCAGCAGATGCCTGGGCAGCTTGAGGCTTTGGGAAGAGGGTTCCCATCAAGCTCCTCAGAGCACCTGAGCAGGGCTCCTGTCAGCAGGGCAGAGGCTCTGCTGGTGCAGCAGGGAGCTGCAGGATGGAGGGAGCTGGAGAGTTTGCACCTCAGCCCAGGCTGCAAGGGAGGAAGAGAAAGGAATGGGCTCTACTACCTGCTGCTGCAGAGGTTGGCACCGAGCTGGTGCTTCGGCTGTCCCTGGCCGTGGTGCCAGGCTGCCAGCCTGCCTCTGCTGTGAATTTTCACAGCTTTGGGCTACTGCAGGCAGAAGACTTGATGTCAGAGCTTTGATAGCATCTCATTTGAGAGGCTGGGGGAGGTCGGGATGTGTTAAGGCTGAAAATATTTACAGGTTTTGAAGTTGAAACGCAAACAGGAAAAGCCCTTTAAAAAGTGAGTGTAGTGGATATTCAAAACAGGGATTGCCATGGAAACGCCACAATATTTGCTTAAATTGACACAAAGGTTGCTGGTTGCAGGGTTCTGACTTCTTTGGCTCCATTTTCTTTGGCCCGGCACCTATCACAAATTGATCTCAACAACCCTCTTTTGTTTTGCTTCTTTTATTTTTGTCTGATGGAAATTAAAAAACAAAAACCACCACCAAAACCCTTCAGTCTACAAATCCCACCTCACAGAAGAGTCTGAAGCTCCTGAGCTTCTGTCAAATGTTGGAGCTGGGACGGTTTTTGGTTTTGTAAGTAAGGTAAAAGGGCTTGTTCTTTAATCTGTGTGTTTGTTCATTTCCTCCAAGGTGGGAAATGGAAGGGAATTGCCTTGAAAGTAGGGAGAAGGGTGAAACCTGTTGCAGAGACAGCAGTGTGCATCTGAGGAGCACGGGAAGGGATGTGGGACTTTTGTCATCCATCTCTCAGGCCGAAATTGGAGAGATTTCATTTCGGTTCCCAGTTCTGCCTCGGATTTGCCCAGTGACCTTTGACAAGTCACTTAATTACTCTGTGCCTCGCTAAACTGGAAACAATAATTCTTAATTTGTCTGTTTGTAAGTTCTTTGGGGCTGGAATTGCATTTGCTGTGGGGGTGCAGAGGGCTGTAACACGCAGGGTTCCCCCACCAAGGAGGGGTAGCATCATGACCTCACGTGTGCTGAAACGCTTGGCTGGCTGTGAGGGGAAGCTCTTTGCAGTAAGTGGCTTAGTCCGGTAGGCAGCTTCTGCAGCTGAGTGACCTGGATTGTGTTCTGGGGAAAGTTGGGAGTGTGTGGCTCCCCGGATGGGCACCTTGGCCGTTTGTACCTTGACTTCTGAGGAGGAGGAGGGGGGGATGCAGTGTGTTTGTCAGGGTGTGAAATGCCTTTCCTCGCCGGACGGTTGTGTGTGACCGAGGGCTGAGGTCTGTGGGTGGTTGTGGCATTTGAGGCCAGCGTCATTGCTTGTGCTTGTGATTCACCTGAGCTGCAGTACTGCTCAACAGGGAACATTAATTTCCTTTTGAAACTCTTCCCCAGGGCAAAGAGACTTCACCAAGTGAAGGGAGGCCATCAAATTCACGCTGTCTTCACCTGAGACCATCTCCAAAACAAAGAGCCTGACTTCTCTCCTGGCTTTGTACACACTGGAATGGACCTTGAAGCCTGTGACTTCTCAATGCAAGGTACTGTCTTTTGTTCTGTGATCAAACTGTCTGCTCTGAAGTAGGACTGGAATGAGTGATTTTGGCTGTCCAGAGCTTCCATTCCAGTCCCTGGGAAATCTCTAGCCTATCAAGTGCAGAAGAGCTGCTGAAAATCCTTGTTTTGGGTGGTAGGTGCATGGTGGGGTGTTGCTTTGTCTTGGGCTGCCTTACAAGTAGGGTTGGGTTTACCCCTGACATCACTGCCCGTTCTGACACTGGCACCCAGCTGACCCATACAAGCTCTGGTTTGAGCAGCTCCCTCTCAGCCTCCTTCTTCCTAACGAGCTGCTGTGGAGGAAGAACAATTAGCTAAGCAGTGTGTCAGAACAGAGCAGCACGGGAGTCCCCTGGGTAAGTATTCTGTGGGACAGTTTCTGATTGACTTGTTTCACAAAAGAAGAGGAGTTTGAAGATGTCTGTGGTCACTGTGGGAAACTCAGAAAGGTTGTGAGGGGGTGGGACTCTGTTTCTAAAAGCCATTTTGATTTCTTCACTGCTTGGCTCTCGTCAGAGCTTCTCTGCAAAGCAAGGTATGGCACGTTGTGGCCTAGAAGAAAGCAGCTGTAGGATAACAGCAGGGGGATGATGTATTTCAGTGGTTTGGGGATTTGGGAGGTACCTGGTGGCACTGGCAGACTGCTGCAGCTAGAAGGGGCTGGGGCTCCTGGCTGTGTCTGGGCTTGGTGTGGTGTTGTGTCTGCTCTGCTGGGGGTGCAGGTTTTGCCAGGGGGTGTCTCTGTTGGCACCGTTACATGGTGATGATGCCTGACCAGACAGCAGCAACCTGCAGTGCCTGTGGGGATTGTGTATCACTGTGTTCTCTGCCTTCTGCTGCTGTGCCATGCGTGGTACCTGGGCAAAGATCACAGCTACAGCTGAGACCTGAACTGGAAGGATCAGGGTGGAGGGACCGTGTTGGCTTAGCAGGAGAGGGGGATGAGAAAAGCCACAGGACTAAGATGTTGGTCTGGAGCTTCAGCTATCCCTGTCCATCCCTGGCTGTGTGTGGCCCAGGGGAATTTACTCATGTTCTCAGTGCCCTACCTTAGAGAGCAACAGCCGTGATCCTCTAAGGCTCAGCAGGGCTTAGTGCTTGGCCACGTGCTCAGAGCCTACAGACCTGAGTGCTTCAGTAAACCTGCCAGCAAGCACAGTGTGCTTCAGGATGGGATATGGGTGAGCTGTGCCTTCCCACACCTTCCTCGTGCTGCAACTCCTCCAGGGTCTGGCATGCTTTATTTGGAAAGCTTGGTTTTGAACTATTAATGTAGGGAACTCTGGCCTTTATCCCTGCATGAGCTGCTCTGGTGCCTGTGTCCCCTTTTAGAGCAGTGGCACACATCCTCCTAGGCCTCCAGAGGCAAGAGAGCTTCCCAAATCAGAGCTCTGCTCGAGGGAATAGGGTAGTGGAACACAAATAGCCTTGAGGTTTTACCAAGTAAGATAGAAATTCTCAGGTTTGACTGCAGCAGGTGAATTTTCTGCCAAACATTCTTCTGTGTTTCTCCAGAGAGGCCAAACATCCAGGGGGATAAACTCTGCTGAGGAAGCTTCTGTATAGGTTCTGGGTCCTTATTCCATCAGAGGGAGCTTTTGCTATGACCCCTCTCACAGGTTACTGCTGGTGCAACTCCTGGTGTTGAAAGCCCTGCATGTCCATCTAAGATGGACCTGGGATGAGCAGGACCTCTGAGACAAGAAGGCAAGAGGAGGAGACTGATAGATCAGGAATTCCTTAGATACTGGAGTGAACTTTAAGGTTGGAGTTCCTGCATTTCAGTAATCCTCCTTGATGTTTGCCTTCTTCTGCTAGTACCTGCTGGGTGCGTTGCTTGAGTGTCCTTCAGGGGTTGTTTTCTGAGGGACAGAAGCTCATTAGAGACAGTCAAAATATTTCCCTTGATTCCAGCTGCTTTCTGAGGTCTCCCTGGTTCCGCAAGCATCACTTCAGTGAAGGAGATGCATTTAGCATTTCGGGCATGTGGCTTTGTGATCACTCATGCTCTGGACTAGAATTCCCCATGTTCCAGTCTTCAGCCCTGGAGCAAGTTGTATGGCTTCTACTTTCAAAACAAGCTCAATTTACTTTGGGCTACAGAGGCTGTTTGCACGTTCTCCAGAGCTCGTCCCTAGGCTGTGATTGCTTTTTCACTGTTTATAAGCACAAGCTGGCTGTTTAGTCCTAGAGCTATAAGGGTTGGAGAGTGTGTTCTTGCTCAGTTGATGAAGGGGAAAAAGAGCCTTGCCCCCAAAAAAGTGGGAAAAGGATTAGAAATCCCTGCTCTCTCTTTGGATTTGCAAAGTATTTCCCCTTTCTTAAATCCTAATCCTGAATTTGGGGGGGAACTTGGGCTGCCTGGGATTTTTGCTAGGATCCTTGGGATCCCACAACTGCAGAGGGAGGGAGGTGGGAACTCTGCCTTCCACAGAAGTGCAACCAGCCCAGCCCTGACGGCTCAGATCCCGGGCTGGGGAATATGAAACAGCCTTGCAAAATCCTTGTGGAAATTTACCTGCTTGTGTACGAAATCAACTGCCTGCCTTTGCCAGGAGGAGTTTAACTTGCCCATTAAAATATACATCTATTTATGTATTACTTGTTCTGTGAGAGAAAATTTTCCCAGGCAGTTACAAAACTCAGTCTAGACTGTAAGCTGTGGCACCTGGTGGTAACATGGCATATACATATATCTGAATATGGCATCTGCCCTATCACCTGCTGAGAGCCAGCAGCACCTCGCTGGAGTCCAGGAGCACCTTCCATTGACAGCACAGCTCTCACTGGGGAAACCCTTGGCCCAGTTCCTGCCTGCACTGGTCTGAATGGGGCTCTACCCTGCCTGTTTCCACCCAGATAAAGCAGGGCAGGCATTGCCGTGCTGCCTGTTCTGTGTGGCCCCCATGGCCCACCTGGGCTGCTTTGGGGCAGAGTTCTTCCAGAGTGGCTGAGATGAGGAGAGGGAAGATGTTCAAGGCCTGTCTGGGATAAGAGCAGGGTTGTCACATCCATCTGCTCAGGCCCTGACGAGCAGCTGATCCATATTGTGAACATATTGCCTGCCATATGGGCCAGCTCAGCTCTCCAGGAACGCTTGGGAGACCTGACCTCCAGTGTGACAAGATGTGAGCATGAAGGACGGGTTGACAACAGCCCTTGGGTCTCGGAGTGTGAAACCGTGTTCAGCCCCTTCCGCGGCCGGCCGAGTGCTCCCTCTGCCTGCCTCTGCCTCTCTGCCTGCCCCTCTGCCTGCATCTCTGCCTGCTCCTCTGCCTGCCCCTCTGCCTGCATCTCTGCCTGCATCTCTGCCTGCCCCTCTGACTGCATCTCTTCCTGACCCTCTGCCTGCCTTTCTGCCTGCCTTTCTGCCTGTCCCTCGACCTGCCCCTCTGCCTGCCCCTCTGACTGCATCTCTTCCTGCATCTCTGCCTGCCCCTCTGCCTGCCTTTCTGCCTGTCCCTCTGACTGCATCTCTTCCTGCATCTCTGCCTGCCCCTCTGCCTGCCTTTCTGCCTGTCCCTCTGCCTGCCCCTCTGCCTGCCTTTATGCCTGTCCCTCTGCTTGCCCCTCTGCCTGCCCCTCTGCCTGCATCTCTTCCTGCCCCTCTGCCTGCCCCTCTGCCTGCCTTTATGCCTGTCCCTCTGCCTGTATCTCTCTGCCTGCCTCTCTTCTGCCTCTCTGCCTGCCTCTCTCCCGCTCTCCTCTCCCTCAGAGGGATTTCTCCTCCCTCCCTCCCCTGTTTTCCGCATCCCTGGTCTGTGCTAGATCAATGACCTTCACTCATAACCAGACTGGACAGTTCTGACTCCCTCCCCCAGGCCTTCGATCAGATGTTTGGTTGGTGGCTGTGGAAAGCTGAATGGGGGGGAAGTCACAGGAGGGGAGAGAGCATCATGTGCTCAACAGGCCTTATAGCTGCCCTTCCCGTGTCTGCTCTGGGAGCAGGACCAGAGCCTGAGCCACTGAGGTCCTTAGCCCCTCTGTGCTCTTGGACACTGGCCGACACTAACATAGGCTCCTAATGGAGGGCCAAGTCCAGTACTGGGATCTAAGCAGGTGGAACAGGCTCAGAGGTTGAGCCCTGATGCCAGAGTTTTAGGAGGGAACACTTACAAGGCTCTTGAGAGACACAGAATTAGTTTCAGACTAAAGGTGGGCACAGCCCAAAGCCCTTTCAGAAGTCCTGCTATTTCCAGCAGCTAGTGGTTCAGCACCTGCCACAGGAGGGGGAATAGTTGTCCCAAGTGCAAAAGCTCAAGACGTTTTCCAGCAGTGAGGAGCTCGAGTGAGCAGGATTCCTCCCAGGTGTTGAAGCAGCTCCAAGCACAGGGGCTGTGGTGCAGTGAGGGGCCAGCACAGAGCTCACGTGGATGGCTTTGTGGAGCAGCTTAGCCCTCAAGATGATGCCCAGTGCTTAAGTGAGGAGCAGCAGTCTCCTGGGTGACTGTCACGTGGGAGACCAGCCTGCCCAAAAACTCAGATGGAAGAAGGATGTTCAGCAGTGGGGGAGCCAGGACTGGGCCAGGCCTCTGTGAGTTCAGCCCTTGCCTTCCCTGCCTCCTTCAGTCGTTTTCCTGCCTTCCCAGTGTTCCCAGTCTCCAGAGCTGTTGCTGATGAAGCCATCTCTTTCCTAAGGCTTCTGTCTTCACACTTGAACTTGATGGAGGTGAAGCCCTGACGCTCTTAAAGCAAGCACAAGTTTTTGCCATAAATCTCAGTGGAGTCAGGATTTCAGCCTTGGCTCCTCAGCAGAGGATTGGGATGTTTCCCAACCTTTCTTCCCCATCAGCTCCCTCAGACCCACAGGTGTGACTTACTCGCCTTGTAGTCTCCCCAAGTAAGAGCTGCCTTTATTTTGATTTTAAATGCTTGTCCTGGGAAAGTCAATATCCACAAAAAAAGCTGTGAATTCACCCTACTGCTCTTCATAAAGGTTTTAGACCAGTTTAGGTGCTTTTATCACCCTCCCTTCCCTGTCTACCTGCAGCTGCAATGAGCATTAATGGTGTTTATTTGTAGAGAGGAGCCCACTGAGGTATTGCAAAATAAAACACAGTGATGAGTCGTGGTTTATTTACTCAAGCTTCACTGATGTAACAAACCTGATTTTATGCTAATAATGACTCAGAAGCAGAGTTGGGAGGAGAAGCCAGATCTCCTGATTCCTTTAAGCAGCTAACAGCATTTCCTCCTGTCCTCACTGGAGCCAGCAGCACTTCTCCCAGCTGGGGTGCAGGCAGCAACTCCATGGAAGCCCAGTGAGCTCAGGAGAAGGGTGACAGTGCCCTGCCAGTTTGCAGGGTTCCCCTAAAGGTTCAGGAACACGTTCAGCTCTGGCTGGCACTGTGTGTGGGGGCAGCTGCCTGGTGGGAGCCCACGGGGACGCCGACCTGCCTCAGTTCCTCAAGGAACACTGGGTGGAAAGCACTTGGAGCAATCAGCACCAAGTATGCACATGAGTGTTTGAGGGAAATGCATGTTCAAAATGTAGTTCTTGGAAATCTGATAAAACCAAAAAATCTGAAAAATGAACAAATACTGCAAAGTGAACGTGATTTGTTCTCTGATGTCTTCTACTGGGGGCTCATTCCAGAGCTGGTGCTCAGCCCATGAGGCAGTACTGGAGGTGAGTCTTATCTCACTACTTGAGATGAATATGGAAAGGCTGTTTTAGCATATTGCCTCTGACAAATTATGTATTAATGCTGGGACTTTCTTTTGTTATTACTACAGTTATATATTAACCATTAAGAGCCACAGGTAAGCCATCTGCTGCTGAAAAGCAGCAAAGCTGCATTTTCAGCCAGCAGAACTATCCTGGTTTTTGCCAGGGCAGTCCCAGTGTCTTTCTTGTGATTCTTGCTGAGTTTGTCTTAGCTGTACATTAATAGAACATACAAGAGAAAAGAGGAGAGGACAAACTAAGGTGAGTTTGAAAGTAAAATGAGCAAACAATATTGCTAGCCTTGTCCTTTCAAAAGTCAAAAGCTGCTCTCCTCCTCCCCCCAATTATAAGGCTTAATAAGACCGAGGTTTCTGTGTGTTTGGGATGCACACTGATCGGGTTTCAGGTGCCTGTGCCCTGCTGGTGGGAGAGCAGAGGGAGGGAGAACACTTGACGTAGGCTGTTGTGCAAAACAAAAACGTAACTTGCAAAATCTCAGGCTTTAAGAAAAACAAGAAGCCTTGCAAGGCTGACAAGAGTTGGCACATGGGAGCAATTGCTGCGTAATTACCCTGTCCCTGAAGTGTGCTGACCTAGAGAACAGTGTGCTCAGGAACCTGGTTGCCATCCTCCCTCAGCAGGGCTGGTTACAGCAAGAGCTGGAGGCAATTGCCCCGAAGGCCAGGAATGTTTTCTAGACTTGTTTTACCCGGGGCTGTGCAGATCCTGCCTCACATGGGCACATATGGTGTGGGCCGGAGGGAGGTTGTCCTCTCTGACATCCCATCTTTGAGGAGCTGGTAGCTGGACATCCTAGATCCGTGAAACAGCTTGGGGTGAAGGCAGAGAGCTGTCCTGGGATGGGGTGAGGAGGGCTTCTTCTCATCTCCTACACTGGAGCACAGCCCAGGGCTGCTGCCTGCCCCCCATTCCCATTCCCCCAGTGGCTAGGCTCTGGTTTCCCCCCCAGGAGCTCGTTCCTTTGACCACAGGACTGTTGTATCCCCACTTGCCCAGCCCAGAGGGAGCTGCTGAACCATGAGGGGTGTTTCCCCTGCATCTCCCTGACTTTCCAACTCTCCTGACCTGGGGGTTACCCTTCTCTGGACCCAGCTAGCCAAGCAGGGCCTGACCAAGGGATGGGGAGTGCTCAGGAGAGCACTGAGCTCATGGGCTTTTGGCCCAGACTTTGAAAATCCACAGCCTGCTGGCAGAGCTGCCTCTTGCCCCTTTCCCAGCTGCACAGACAGTTGGGTGCTTCCCAGGACCCCACCAAATAAGTCACCTAGCAATTTCTGGACTTGTTTGAGCCCTGCCACTCTAGTTGTCTGCCTTTTATCCTATTTGCTTCTACCCACTCCTCGCTCACTCCCCTGTGCCACTTTTTACAGGTTCACCAGAAAGAGAGGAGATTTTTCTTTCCCTTGTTCGCTTCACTCCATTACTCCCATCTGTTCATGCAGACCCCCAGTCCCTTTGTTTTTCAGAATCATATGGATTTGGGCTCTCTGTTTGCTCTCTGGGATGCTCTTCTGGACAAGGCTGGTGTGGGAAGAAGGTCTGGTTCACAGGCCAGCACGAGGGGTGGAGGAAATGTGCTTCTTTAAATTAATCAGAATTTTCTCCTCCAGAAATGCTAATGGGGGAAAAGCAATTAAAGCAGCCTGGTTTTTATTAAGTAATCTGTGTTAAGAGCTTGTAATGAAGTTTAGTGCCGTTGTGACTTGATATTTCAGCTTCATCAGTTTGAGTCAAAACAATCCAAAGTGGGAAGGGAGCGAGGAGGTGCCGCTCCCCAGCATCGCTCCTGCAGCCTTCCCAGGGTAACGTGGATGGCACCACAGAATCACACACACTGTTAGGGATTGAAAGGGAGCTAGAAGATCATCTAGTCCAACCCCCTGCCAGAGCAGGATCACCTCTTCCATCTGCCTGACCCGAAGAGCCAGAGGCTGGATGGATCCCAGGCTGGGGCTGGTACCTCAACTCCTGCACTCGCTCTTTGTCCTGCCCAGGAAGGTGATGTGCAGAGAGGGGGTTTTAAAACCTGCACACACAAACTAGATGGCTGCTTCTGGTTTCACATACCTGTTTCAAAGTGGGGGTGGCTGGAATCAGCCTCAGCACCACGTCTCATGAGTGGCCAAGGGCTGGCCGAGGGGAGGTGGCAGCGAGGAACCACGAGAGCCTCCAGTGCTGCCTGCCTCCAAACAGTTCCAAAAGCTTTCCCAACATCTGGAAAAGTTTTAGCTGCCACAGGGCGAGGGTGAGGACGGTGCCTGCTGTTCCTGCCCTTGGCAGCTCCAGGGCTGTGCACTCTCCCCCCTGAGCAGCACAGCCCCGGGGCCAAACCGCGGTGGGTTGCGAGCAGCTGCGGAAGGAACCCTCCTTCTCATCCTCTCCTTCCTCCCACAGCAGGAGAAGGTAGGAGGAAAAAGGGACAGTGTCCCTTTAAACAACTCCATGCCAAGCCTCTGCCGTCCTGTTTTATCTGAAGTCCAAGCGCATGTTGTTCCAGGGCCGATCCGCTTTAGCTAATTAATAATCTGACAGGAGCCACCCAAGGGATTAGCTGCTGAGACGAGCTAGACCAAACCCCCAGCAAATGAGCCCCGCGCTCCCCGGGGACCTGGAGGTGACTTTGGGGGGCAGGAGGCTGCACCACATGCAGGAGGGTGTCGAGGCCCTGAAGGGGATTTATGGCATCTGGGAGGGCGAAGGGGGAGGCGAGGGGTTGCAATTTATGAGATGTAAACTAATAAATCAGTTAGTTGAGGAGGGGAAAAGGGGAGCACCAAATTAAAAGATAACGTCTTAAAGGAACAGTGTAAATTGATGGTGCTCCTTGTGGCAGGGGACACCAGCAGAGTTCCCAGTGCAGACCAGTTGTAGTTTCCTTTGCTGGCTGCCTGGCAGAGGGGGAGGCTGCAGGTGAAAATGAAAAAGGGTGTTGATGGGGATGTAGAGGAGGAGAGATGCATCTTTGTGCAGGTGATGTAACAGATGATGGGTTGGCCGTTGTGGCAGAGGCAGTGACATGAAGGAGGGCACGAGGCCACCCCTTTTGATGCCAGCAGGCAGGGGTGGTTGCAGTGCCCCTGGCCTGGGAGGGTTGGCTGGGTAAGGGTGTGTGTGGTTACACTCTGCCCTTAGTCCTCAAGTTCTATTGGCCTTCCAGCCTTGTAGGGAACTCTTTGGTTCCCTGCTTGTTAAATGAGATTAGTGGAGTGGGTCAGATTGGAAGTTACTGTGAGGAGAGCTGTCTGAAGAAAGAGTATGAGATGCATTTTTTTCTCCAAACTTGCCTCCTCAGTGACTCTTCAGGCAGTGATGGGGTTTGGTGTTTGCTCCTGGGGCAAGCCTTTGGTTTGTTCTGGAAGCTTGCAGAGGTCTGGAACTTCCTGGTGGTGAAGGTCAGTTTCAGATTCTCTTCTGATTTCAGGATCTGTGTGCCTGTTGGGTAGGGCAGTGTTCTTGGGCATAGGTTTTCCCCTTCCTCTTCCCAAAGCTTTCTGCCTGTTGCTTTTCCACACCAGTCTCTTCTGGAGCCTTGAAACCTCTCCTGGCCCGAGGTTCTTGATGAGAGCATGCCCAGGCCTCAGTTCTCTCTAGGGGCTGCTCTAATACAAATAGTAATGCAAGATGGGATTTCCAAAAGCCTTCTTAGGGAGATTTGTAATCCCTGCCCCATGACGGTGCTAGACACAAGCTGATGGGAGAGGGACCTGTGCAAGCTCTCTCTGCAGACCCAGAGCAAGCCTCTGAACCCTTGCCAAAGGCCAGGCTTTTGACGTTGTTCCCTGCAAGGGCAGAAGACACCTTTCTTTTCTCCTTCCCCACAGGTGCAGGGCAGTGTGGCTCCTTCCCTGGCTGGGGCTGGGGTGTGAGGCTGTGGCTGTGAAGCCACAGGTGGTCCCAGGAGCTGGGCGAGCTCCTCCTGCCCCATCCCACCCCACAGCACCCCATGGCCTGGCAGTCAGCACAGCATGAAGCCACCAGCAGCTCTGAGGTGGTTGCTGGGGAACTCCTCTAGCTGAAATGGTCTGGGGCTCTTGTGAGAGGTGTCCTGGGGGAGCTCAGCTCGGTCTGCTGATTGCTCTTCAGTGGGGCAGATGCATGAAGCAAACAAAACTCAGCTCACTTCTCCATACTGTGATCTAGGGAGCTGGCAGGGTCCCCCACACATGTGCTGGGGATGCTTCTCATTTTGATCTGAAAATGCAGGGAGTTGAGAGGGAGCAGCCTCGTGCCTTGCTGGAGCTGAACAGTGGTGCTGAGCCACCTTCCTTTCTGGGCAGCTTCGGTGGGCACTAGCTTGGGTCTGAACCACCTCTGTGCCCTCCTGAAAGCTGCACCATCCCATCCCATGGCACCCCTGCTCATGCTGCCGTGCCAGTGGCAGCAGTGGCAGCCTCTCGTGCACGCAGCCGTGGTTTGGCCCCCCTCCTGCAAAGCTGCCAGTGGCCCACGCTGCCTCCTGACCAACATCATTAGCCCGGGTATTTATATTTCATTAACAACATTAAGCCAAAATGGTATTAAAAGCAACACCAATGATAAATAGCTTATTAATAAACAGGGAACCGGCTGCACCACGCGCAAATTCAATCCCTTCCTAACCGTGTCTCTGCCACTAAAACCAGCCATTTAACTCCTGCTCTCCTGGAGAAATGGGGAGGATGCTGAGAGGGAGGATGGGAGCTGGAGAGAAGCAAGGGGTGGGGGGTATGCAGTGCTGGGTAAGGCAGTTGACTGGTGTGGAAAGAAGGTGCAGATCTTGCAGTATTTGCACTACTGGGTGGGACACGTTTGGTTCTGTTTCTGGTGTAATTTTGGTGGAGTTAAAACAGCAGTATAGAGAGCATGACAAAAAAAAAAAACAGATTAAAGATCTAAGTGTCTGCCTTTGATCTTACTGCCCTCTGCCCCGGTTGCCCTACACACACCTCTCCCTGGCCTGGGCACTACCATCCCAACAGCCACCAGTACAAAATCTCCTGTTGTACCAAGCCCAGTCTCTCCCAGTGATCTCCTAGGACAGCCAGCACTGTCCTCATTCCTCCCTGTGTGTTTATTCTAGGGATTAAGAATGTTAAAAATGTGGCTTTTCTTGTAAGCTTGTCAATCAGTTTATTAGTTTTTTGTATTTTTGTTTTTTTGTTTGCCCCCAACTCCTTATTCTCTGAAATGACTTCCCATGCTTCTGCCCCACCCTAAGTACAAAGGCTCTTTTATTGCTCTTCCTGCTCCTTTCAGCAGCAAATTAATTACCTCAGAAACTTGGATGACTTTGGAGTCGGAGGCCCCCCCCAAAACCACCTCTGTGTTTCTCAGAGGAGAGGTTCCCCTCTCCAAACACTTTCCCAGCAGGGAGGACACGGTGCAGGGCTTTGCCCCACTTGATCACACCCCTGCCATGCAGCACGAGCTGCTGCCTCCTTGGCATCCACACACACTCCTCTGCTCCCAGGGCATGGGGATGCTCTAGTTCTTCCACATCCACTCTACGGGCAGCAGCAGCTCCACCAGCACCCAACACCCCGTTATCTCCAGAGGCTGGTCCTGGGCATGCTCCTGTGCCCTGCTGCCCACATAGACAAGCTTTGCATGCAGCTCCCAAGAGCTGGGCAGCTCTCCAGTTGGTCGTGCTCATCTGTATGGCTCTGACTGCACACACCTTGCTGGCTCAGAGTGCAGTGATTGCAGGTTTCAGATGGAAACTGGGGTGTCCCTACCATGGGTTGGTTTGCCCACCTTCATCTTGCCCCATGCAAGGGTTTTTCATGATGGAGACCTCTTCACTGTCAATGTCTGAATGTCAGAACTCACTTAGAAACAGTGCAGCCTTAAGCACAGTGGTGGGAGGTGCAGCTGGAATCTTTCTGCCTCCTTCTCTCCTAGTCCTGTGATCCTCCTGGTACAGGCTGGGCAGAGTTTGGACACGAAGGGAGTGCGAGGAGGTTGCAGAGCTGGCCACACTCATCTCCATGACCCGTGTCTTGCACGTGGTGGGGAGCAACTTAACCAGGAGGGTGTTTATCCTTGGCTTGCATGCCAGTGTGGGCAGCACCATGGATCCTGTGGCTCCTGCTCAGCTCAGCTGTGAACTGTGTCTCCCGACAGTCACGTAAGAGAGGAGACTCATCAGAACCTGCCTGTTCCAGGCCTGGCTGATTGTCACAGGGTCTGTCCCTTACTCACATTAAAACACTCAGATATTCAGAGCAGGGAGGGGAGGGGGAGAGAAGGGAGAGAAAGCAGGCATCAAGATAATCATGATTTCCCCAGAGCCGTGTAGTGAACTCAGATGCTGATATCCAGCAGCATCTCTTCCGACTCGCTCTCGCCACAGCTCGAGGATAAACAAAGAACCCCTGGTGCTGTCACCTTCTGTGGTCCCTCCTGCAGGGAGCTTGGCAGAGCAGGGTCAGGAGAGAGAATTGGCTGTGCCCACACCCTCTCCTGTGGGGGCTAGTCAGGGTTCAGAGAGTGGGGATGAAACCTGGGAGTTGGCTGTAGCACTGGGTGAGATCTTGTCTCCAGGTGGACAGAGGGCACAGAGGGGACCCAGCAGCCTTGGAGCTGCACATCATAGGTAACAGAGGAACCATCAGGAAGAGGGAATGAATGGGACAGAAATACCCTGTACAACTAATAACTGAGTTGGTGAGGAGAGGGTTTCTGAGGAAAAAACTTTGATCATACCTGAGGGAGTTCTGTTAAACCCTCCAGTCCACTGGGAAGGCCACCCCTGCCCAGTGACATCTGGCACCATGTAAGGAAGGTGCCCAGGCTTTTTAGGATTGGAGGTGAGGAAAGTGGCCTTGCCCCTTGGCCCTCTGTTGCTGTGCTTCCTTTTCATACTTCTGGCAGGGTCTCTGGTACACGAAAATTACTCTTGCCTTCCAGATCTCAGACTTTGTCTCCTTTGAATTGCTAGAAAAGGATGTAAGGTCTTGAGTCCAGCTTTTCACTGTGGAGAAGACTATCCCCTGCACGAGAGGGGGAAGGGAGGATAAGCTTCCCCCATCTGCTGAGGCAGATGTTTCAGGGGAAGTTCTGACATGCTCCTGGGAGGACCCTCTCTGCCAGTGAGGAAGGAGATTGTTCTGGAAGCTGTTTCATGTCAGCTCTTCAGCTCTGTGTCTGAGGGATGAGGGATGGGAGCCGTGTCCTGATTTGCACGCTGACAGTATGAGAACAGGTAGACATGAGCTGGGGTTCTGTGGCTAGAGGGTGGCTTCTCGTGGGACACGCAGCTGTGTTAGGGGGGCAGTTGATCTGTCCTCAGATCCCACTTAACACGTACCCCTAGTGATTCTGCAAACCCAGCCTGCCTGTTCTGTGGCAGCTCTCTCCATGGAGTGTCTTCCCTGGAAAGAAATTTTAATCAAACTTGACTGAGGAGTGCTGAAAAACATGAGGAAGTAATTAGAAATATGAATTTACAGCCTGCTGGAGAACCTCCCTCTCTTTCTCTCTCTCTGCACAAGGACTGTGTTTACCCATGTTTCCCACTGTTACCACTCTCATTCTTCAAGCCCTCCTCCACTTCACTACCTTCGTCCAAACCCAGGCTGTCAGATTTGTGACCCTCAGAGAAAAGGTAGTGCCAGGTCTGGGGAAAACCGTGGCCCTCACTTTCTTCCATGAGGCAGTCATGAGCCAGTGGGAGGACAGTCCCAGGAGGAAGCTGCAGGTTCCCTGAAGGAAATTGGCTGGAACAGCCTCTCTGATTGTCTGTGATTTCCCAGCTAGATAGGCCCCAGGGGAGGGGGTAGGCTGGAGCAGTGTGGAATCCTCCTGGAAATTAGGATGGGCTAGATGCTTCTTCCATAAGGTGTTCCCTCATTGAAGTTGTTCTGAGGGTCTCTTTCTGGTTTTCATGCATTGAAGCCATCATTCTGTGAAGGCTCTGAGCTTGGATGCTGTGGGATCCATAACCAGCTCCTAGGGGTGGTCACTTCCTCCAGTGCCACTCACAGGTCACAAACCCCAGTGCTGTTGACTCCTGCTCTCTGATTCCAGCTGCTGTCCCCTTCTCCCTCTGTCCCCCGTGTGCCCAGGGGAGTCTGTGTGTGTCTGGAACAGAGCTCTCAGCTCTCAGCTCGGTGCACACCAGAGGGGAGTGGGGAGAATGGCGTGGGTGGGAATCCAACCCAGTCCACTTGCCTTGGGCAAGAATTAGGGGCAAGGTGTGAACTGTGTGTGGGGGTAGCAGAAGAGCTAAAACACTCAGGAACTTCTCTCATCTTTACTTTGCTTTATTCTTAAAGCAGTAGAAGTGGCCAGTGACTTACTGGGCACTTGGCAGCGTGGATGTGCAGCCAGTGCAGGGATTGGGAAGAGCTGGGAATCTGTTGGTGGAATTTAGAAATGGGTGGATTTGGATGATCCTTCAGCAGGTTAAAGAACAAGCTGCTTCTAACCTGTAGCTTTTTGTTTCTCTTTTGAGGGTTAGGCCCTGGGGGCATTTGATTTTCCTTGGCCCTGAAGGGACCCGGGAGCCAGCTGCTCAATGCAAATAGGGGAGGGCATTCCCTGTGTCTGGCAGGCTCTGCCATGGGCTTGGACAGAAGGGTCTGAAGCCTCTGGGGTTACTGGGTGCCTGACTTTAATCCCAGTTTCACTGACTGGGGCTTTCACCTTTGCTTTTCCCAAATCCACGCTCCAAGTGGCTGCTACTCCGTGGCCTTACCCTGGGCTGTTTGGTGAGGAAGGAGAGAAGGGGGAGTAGCAGAACTGCTCCCTCGGGATCCCCTCTTACACTCTCATTTTCCTGTAACCACTTTGGTTTTTTGGCTAATTAAAGACTCTGAGCAGTTTTCAGCCTGTGGGGTTTCTTTTATTTGGTTCCTCAGCAATTAACTTTTTTACTGAACAAAGTTTTGATTCAGCTGGGTAGGATCTGGGGCCCATTTTCTTGGTTTAACATTTCAGGTCCTTTCTCCCTAGTCCCATGAATCCCTGCCCGTTCCTGACCCCCTCAGTGGCCCAGCACCACCCTCTCCTCCTCCACTGATGATTCTTCTCCATGGTGTCTGCTGCCTTTGTACTCTCACCAAGCCCCTTCTTTTGCAGAAAAAAGCAGGACCCGGGAGCCTTTTTGCCCCATCTTCAGTGTGCCAGAAGCCCTGTTTGTTCCCAGTTCAGAGGCTTCCCTCTGTGCAGTGGTTTTCCCATGACACAGTTCCAATTGGCTGGGAAGAACCTGAGCTGCAGGACAAGCCTGTCTGTGAGCAGCTGTGCCCGTTCTCCTCTGAAAGTCTTGGAGTGTTTGTGGGCTTAGTTCCCACTTTGCCTGGTGCCTCAGCCCTTCCCTCAGCTCTTTTCTTGCTTTCTTCACACTGAGAAGGACCCTGAGCTCCTGTCCTTGCCTGGGTTGGCAGATCAATGTCCACGTGCCTGAATCTGCTGGGCCAAGTCCCATCAGCACCAGGGGCCATGCTGCACCTCTGAGAGCTAGAGCTGCTGCCTGCCCTCCCCTCTCAGGGACTCCTCTTCAGATCACCAAGGTCAGAAACCTCCACACCCAGGTGGTTCTTCCCCTCCTGGGGAGCCTGATCCTCTCTCCAGCTCTTTGCTGCCTGGCCTGGTACAGCTGGAAGCACCTGACTCTCCCTGCACCTCCTCCAGCCCCTTCCCCAGCTTTGAAAGGGTGGCCTTTGCTCACCCTGCTTGGAAAGTCTTTGCCCAGCTGCTGGGGAGTCCTGCAGCCCCGTGGGCATTTGCAGGGGGTAACAAGTGTTGGCTGTTTGTTGTTTGAGGGTTGGGGTTTTTACCTGTTGTTGCTGGCAGTGCCTGGCAGTGCAGACAGCCATCCCTTTCAACAGGGAGCATCACCACCAAAGTGCCTGCCCATCCTTGGGCTGGTTTCACCCTCCCTTGCCAACCCCTCCACTCACCAGCCCCATTCCACATGGCCAGCGTGCCCGTGGCACTGA
>JAOEGS010126882.1:0-26014 GCA_025447755.1 Corythornis vintsioides
TTTTAAACTTTTGTTTTTAGTAATTCACCAAAGTGCTTTTGAACTGGCTTCTTGAAGATAATTTCTCCTCCTCCAGTGACTAATTTCTGGCTTGGAAGGTGAAATAGCTCTTGCGTCAATAAATCGTCACAACCTTTGCTTGTCTTTGTCGGCAGAAACACCGTTGGACTCTTAACGTGCCCCAAAGTAGGGCAGAGGTTGCTAATTTTGCAGCTGCAAAGTGGTGAAGTCCGAGAGAGTTCTGTGGGATGTGTGTGCCTGGAGGGGTGTCAGAGCTGCTGTGCTTCAGGCTGCAACTTGGGCTCCTTCTCCCCCCTCCTCAATGTTGTGATTTACATTTTTTTTAAGATATTTTTTCTGGAAAATATTTGATATGAAAAGAGATTGTTTCATAACTGTCTCAGAGGAGAAGGTTTTAGGTGCATTTGTGTTATTTGCTGGAAGAAATGTGCATGTTTTTGTAGGTATGAGCAAGCTAAATGCTTCTCTCCTTGTCCCTCTGTGGCTTGGGTGATGCTTGCGCTGGTTATGAAACCAAGTGTCACCAGCTTGTGTGACCCTGGCCCTTAAGGCTCTGCTGCTATTCAGGTGCTTCTCACACCTCTTGCCTCTTGCTGTCCTGGTAGGTATCAGTTGTTTCCCAGCTCAGCTGCTGCAGTCCTCTGCTCCGAGGCTACCTGCAGGTTGTTGTCACTTTGGAGACACAGCCGAGCTCAGAAGAGCATCTGTTCTGGTTCTTGCTGTGCCTGCTTCGTGCTCATAGTCTTTGGGGAAGCTGCTGAATGAGTCCAAGACCCTGCTTTGCATCTTCACCTTTGGTCGCTTGGGAAGGCTCATTTTTTGAGCTGGTTGCTCAGGTATTTTTATCTTTTTTTTCCCTTCTGGTAATTCTGCACAACAGCAGAGGTGTTTGCTTTTGTCAGGGAGAATATGGATGGCATTGCATAGAAGAATGGGGTGTTTGGGGGATAATTGTCCAAAGTAATTGAGCAACAGTTACTTCAATTTTCCATCTTTTAGCAATCAGATGAAAGGAGCTTTCTACAAAGCCTTTTACCCCAACAACTCTTGTGCAAACTGGGTGCTTCAAGAAATGGAAAGTAAGAAACTTGGTAAATGCTGTTGCAGATTTTAAAGATACAGTGGAGCTTTTTTTTTTTTTTTTTTTTTTGGGAAGCTTACTGGGTGTATTTATTAGGGAGGAGAAGAAAAGTTGGATTTAATTGCAAGGATGACAGCATGCTTCAAGTACGCTGGTCACTGCTGTCTCTATGCCCCTGTCTCAGTTAAGAGATCCAGTTGCAAGCCTGGTCTTGTTGAAAAGGGAAAGAAAAAAAGTAAGATGGCACAATAAAGCAAATATTCATTTTCGGGTAGCCTTTCTACTGCTAAAAGCAAGTCAAGGTGTTGTGTATTTTGTGTGTGTGGGATTTTCATTTGTTTTTTGTGCTTGGGTTGTTTGTTTTGGTTGGTTGGTTTGTTTACCTTGGGTTTTTTTTGGCTTTTGTTTTGCCTTCCTCTGAGTGAAGTAAAATCCTACTTCTCAACAAGTTTACTATTGGTAGTAACCAGGATGTATAAAACAAAATTCCCATGGTGCCTTGTGGCAGAGGCAGAATGAGACCTGTTGTGTCCCTCAGTGAGTGGGGTGCTGTGGGTGCCTGCAGAGTCCTGCAGTGCCTAATGGAGCTGTCTCTTTGCTGGAGCAGATCCCTCAAGCCATTCCAGAAAACATTCCATAGCTGGTTGACAGTGTTCCTTACGACCCTCAGTAGAGCAGAGTAGGAGCAAAGTGAAAATACGAGGGGTTTGAAAGGACTGAATGCTGTGAAATGTTTTCCTGCTGATTAAGGCACACTAAAGAAATGTCTGTGATGGACTGAGATTTAAAGGCCCCCTCCCTCCATTCCATGTCATGGAGTAGCTGCAGTCTCGGGCTTCTTTTTGTGATTTGATTCTTGCAGAGAAGTTTGAGGAAGCTGCTGAAGAGGCTGCAATGATGCATGTGCAGCTGCTTGTCTGTGTGGATCAGAGGTTGGGGTAAAAGTTGCTGATTCCCCAAGACTCCAGCTGTTTCTCCTTGGATAATGCCCTGATGAAACAGCCTATTTGGTCTTTCTGGAAACATCTTTCTCCTCCCTCTTGCATCAATGTACCAATGCCTCCAAATCTCCTCTACCTATAAACTGAGTAGGTGAGCAGATTTGGTGGAACAAATGGCAGAGGAATGTTAAAACTATTTCTAAAGTTTAGCTGTATTTTCTTTTTTTTAGTCTCTGTATCTAAATACTAACAATCTGGTGATGGAGGGGCAGGGGAAAATCCCTGGACATTCCACTCCTGGATGGAAGCTGTTCCAGTTATTTTTGCCAATTTTGAGAAACCAGCTGTAGCTGCTGTCAAACAAACTGTTTGTTTTGTAATAAACCTCTACAAATATTCTTTGTGTCCTTTGAAAAACAAACAGTCTGTTGATCTTACTGCCCGTGTCAGCCTGCTGCAGGCAGAAGGGAGCCTGGGAGGGCAGGCCCTTGTGTGATTAGTATCTTTAAATACTTTGAGACGTGATACCTGCCTGTTTGGTGAGAAAACTGTCCAGTTAAAGTTGACTTCAGTTGCCAGGAAGGAAAGTGTGGCTTGTTCTCAGACCGCAGCAGGGATTCAAAGAGCTCTGTTTTTTCTAGTACAGGATCATTCATCTTGTGCCATGTGTTGGAGCTACAGCATCAATGTCTCTGCTTTTCCTTCTTCCTCCTCCTCCTCTCTGTAGTTGCAAACATCTTCACAAATACTAGTTTACATGTTTTGGTCAAGTGTGATGCATGGTAGGTACAAAGAACATCACTCTCCCCTTCTTCCCCCTCACACATTAGAGCTTGAGAATGAAAAAATATAGATATATATTCTAAAACTACTTCAGTGTGTAGCTTGTTTATTCTTACACATGAGATGGGCCTGGTGGTGCTAGGGAAACCACAAGATGTTGATGGTTTCAGGCAAAGGCAGTGGTGGTTGTGTCACTGTGGTTTTCAGCCGTTGCTTTCTCATACCTGCATTGTGTGCAGGATACGTGTGCTTGGTTTCGAAGTCAGGGTGGATGGCATTGCTGCTGGGCACATGCTTTCCTTGAAAGCCAGTCCTTATTTGCCTAGCTGTTGTCCTGTTAAGGCTACCATAGCTTTTAGACCCTCAGCAGCTCCTCATCCTTCTTCTGGAAGGAATCACAGATTGGTTTGGTTTGGAAGGAACCTTAAAGATCATGCAGTTCCAGCCCCCTGCCATGGGCAGCCTCACCTCTGGCTAGACCACGTTGTTCCAAGCCCCATCCAACCTGTCCTTGAACACATCCAGGGGTGGAGCATCTGCAACTTGCCTGGGCAACCTGTGCCAGTGTCTCACCACCCTTGCAGTGAAGAACTTCTTCCTAATATCTAATCTAAATCTCCCCTCTTCCAGTTTGAAGCCATTGCCTCTCATCCTGTTACTACAAGCCCTTGTAAGAAGTCCCTCCCCAGCTTTCTTGTAGACCCCCTGCAGGTACTGGAAGGCTGCAGTAAGAAATTTTAAAATAACATCATGCAGGCTCTAAAATTCCTTGTTTTCCTGCTTATGCCGGTTTGTATTTTACTGTTGAAGCTGCTTTGCTTAGGACAGGCTGGTTCAGGAATGCCAGTTGCCAGGGTCAGACTCCTCCAGTGTGTGATGGGATAAGCTCTCCTGTCCCGTGGCAGGGGAGCTGGGAGCAGGGCTGACATAGAGGAGCATGGTTGTGGTTGTGGAGGTTCATTTTACTTTTTGAGTTCCTGAAACTTATGGAGCTTTCCAGAAGGAGCTTGTTTTTATGCTAAAATAATTATGCTTGTAATTAGGATAGACTGCTAATGTTGTGTCTTTAGAAAGTGAAAGTATGAGTTGAAGCTGTGAGTTTTCTAGATTTCAAAGATTACCTTTGTGCTAGAAACTCCTCTTTTCTCTTGAAGGCAATAAATACGGGACTACTTCTTTTGAACTGTGGTGGCTCTTTTTTGTTTTTGGTGTTTTGGTTTTTTTTTCACTCAATATCTTAAACTGGAATTACTTTGTTCTAAGAAGTGGGCAAAGTTTAGGAAACATCAGAGAGATTTTTAACTGGCTCTTATTTTGAAGGAGGCAGAGTATTCACTCTTAATACTATATTAATTTATTTTAATGGTTTACTGCATTTTCATTCTGTCTGTGAGCCTGACTGCTTTTGCCACATTTGCAAGTTGTTAATATCCTGGTTTGTTAATTTATCATTTGTACTGGCAAATTTTAGGTGCTATATCAACAAAGATCACCTTTATTTACTGCTTTGCTGCTCTGAGTTGGCAATTCTGCTGTGAAGCAGAGACCTGTGTGCACTGGGAAGGTGTGGGGCAGGGGAGGAACTCAGACCAGGGTGCTTCTCCTCCCTTCTCCTCCCAAACTGAAGCCACTGGAGCCTGCTGGGTGCTTTCACCAATTGCCTGCTGATTCCTTTAATTAGACAATTTCTGACTTGGAGCTTCCACGTAAAGCAATTTGTGCGTTAGATGCCGTCAGAGGAATTTGAGCTGTGAAGCTGCTAAACATGCCTGAAGCAGGCAGCTCTGCCTCTGTCAGTGAATTCTGGGCTGCACGCATCCTCGCTGGGCTCCAGATTGTTATTTCAGCTCCAGCCTGTAGACTTCTTTCCAGGATGGCAAACACTGAACCATCTAATTGTAGATTAGTCTCTTATTCCAAGCATCACATGCTCGTAGGGCTTCCTGAGACATCGTGCGGATTCTTCAAACCACTGACCTTTGCTGAGTTGCCCTGGGCTGTGCCAGCGGAGAAGCGTGCTGGCAGCTTAAAGATGTTTTGTCTGGCATTTGAGCAGAACTGAAAACTTTCTGCTGGTGGAAGTGGATGAGAGGGCAAGAAAATGCAGTGTGCGCCGCGTTGCTCCGGGTGCCTGGCGTTGTCTGATGGAGAATGGCTGTGGCGCTTGGTGCTCCAGTGTCCAGAGGTGATGTTCCTGTAGAAAGCTTGGGGGGTTAAGCACAAATGGGGCAGTTGCTGCGACAGCTCTGTTGTCAGCTGTGGCTTGCTGGCCACGTGCAGCTCTTTATTAACTGGGCCGGCCTATAAATAGAGCGGGTGTGCACAGCCTCACACACACAACTCTTGGCAGCGCTGCTGGAGCAGAGCAGAGCAGCCAGATGTCACAACTCTGCTGCCATCTGCGCTCAGCAGGTAAAGCTATGGGAGGAAAGCACCTACAGCTTGGGAAGACACAACAGCTGAGCAGAGGGAGCTGGAGGTGATGCATGTGAAAGAGATGTGATTTGCGATACCGGAGGCTCAAAGGCAAAAATAGCATCATTTTTAATAGTAAAAGTGAAGGCTTCTGCACTACGCCTTTGCATTCTGCCAGGCTGCAGTGAATGGAGGAGTAGTTGCTTACAGATAACAAGCAGGAGTGAATAAGCACTTAAAAAGTTGGTGCTGAAGAAACAGCTTTCTCATCTTTCCTCCGAGAAAATCAGGGCCACGTAGCCCCATTTCTCACACTGTTGCATGCTGCTCTAAATAAAAATGCTGGGAAGCATAAAACTAAGACTCTGCATCCTTCGTCCTCCCTGTGGATTTCTCTGTTTCATTCTTGGTGTGCTTGAGGACTTGTTATGCCCAGGGCTATGTGCTCATTTTTTGGAGAGGACCCCTTTGCTGACTGTTTCTTCACCCCACCTCTGCCCTCCTGCGCCCTTATCAGCAGGAGGAGGTATTGAAAGAACAATCCGTGGCTTTGAACTTCTTCACCAGCTGTAAACATCTTGTCAGCATGGGCTAGGGGATGATGTAGGCAGACTCATACTGGGAGTGAGCTAAAGGAGTGCAAGCAGGTGTTCAGCTGGAGGATGTGATCAGTGTCTTGGGGTCTGGTTGAAGGCCTGTAGCTCAGGGTGGTTCCCATGGGTCAGCGCTGTGTCCAGTCTTGTTCAACACATTCAACAATGACCTGAGTGGGACGGAGTGGACTCAAAACCAGTTTGCTAATGGTACAGAACTGGGAGGAGTGGCTGACACATGAGAGCCGCTCTGTCATTCAGTGGGACTTGAACAGGCTGGAGAGTTGGGTAGAGGGGAAACTCATTAAGTTCAACAAGGGCAAGTGTAGGGTCCTGGACCTGGGGAGGAGTAACTCTCTGCACCAGTACAGGTGAGGGGTTGGCCTGCTGGAAATCAGTGGTGTGGAGAAGGCCCTGGGAGTGCTGAGGGACAAGTTGACCATGAGCTACCACGTGCCCTTGTGGCCAAGAAGGCAGATGGCTTCCTGGGGTGTGTTCAGAAAAGTGTGGTCAGCACGGGAAGTTCTCCTCCCCATCTACTCTTCCCTGGTGAGGCCACATCTGAAGTTTTTTGTCTAGTTCTGGGTTCCCCGATTTGAGCCAAAGAACTACTGGAAAAAGTCCAGCAGAGGCTCTGAGGATGCTGATGTGTCTGGAGCATCTCTGTGCTGAGGAAAGGCTGAGAGACCTGGGGCTGTTTAGCCTGGAGAAGATTGAGAGGGGGTCTGATCAGTGCTCATCAATAGCTAAAGGGTAAAGAGGATGGGGCCAGGCTCTTGTCAGTGCTGTCCAGCAACAGGACAAAGGGCAATGGGCACACACTGGAGGTCCCATCTGAACATGAGGGAAAACGTTTTTGCTGTGAGGGTGCCAGAGCCTGGCCCAGGCTGCCCAGAGAGGTGGCAAAGTCTCCTCTGGAGGGATTCCAAATGTGCCTTGACACAATCCTGGACAAATTGCTCTGGATGACCCTGCTGGGTGAGATGATCTCCAGAGGTCCCTTCCAGCCCCTACCATTCTGTGATAACTGAAGCGAGTCAAATTTGGTGTTAGTTTATCCATGCTGAAATGTGAAGCTGTTTCTCCCTTCGGGTATCAGGTAGTTGCCTTCTTGCCAATGCAGTGGCTTCCTCTGTGAGCACATTGCCCATGTCTGTCTTTGGTGTGAATGTTTCAGAGAAAGGAAAGATGGATCTGTCGTGGGGTTTGCAGCCAAAATAATGACTGCTGTAAGTACAGCTTTCCTTGCTGACACGGGGTGTTGGGAACTGATTGTTAACTTTTTCCTTGTCCAAGGACAGATTATTACCCCAATTACAAATTGTACCTTCCCAAAGTTAGTGCTTTGTAGGGGGAGCTGGCATTGCTTTTTTTTTTTATTTATTTTTTTTTTTTATTTCTCCCCCTCTCCCTCCCCCCTCCTTTTTTTCTCTTTTACATTGCTGCTTCCAGTAGTTCTTCTTGGTCTTGTTAGTCCAGTGGGGAAACATTCAGAGGGGAAAAAACAACTCATGGTGAGAAGTTGAATACACCTAATATTGTCTCTTTGTTCTAAGATTAATGGTATTAATTGCTTGCTTGGTGCTTAGTGATAAACCTTTAAAGATGTAACCAGACATGATTGTATTTCACTGGCAAAATACCCTTTCTGCTTTGGTTGCCAGGCTGGCAGCAGGTACTTGTAGTACCTGAGGCTTCTTGAAATGATGGTACTTTGGAGTGTTTTTACAAAATGATGCCTGTGACTAATGCCTTCAGTATTTCTGATACCATCTGCACAGCACGTAATGTAAATGTGTGGAGATTTATGTAAGGAGAAGGTGAGGAGAGGAACCCAATAAATGTCCTTTTGGAAATTGGAAAGCATTAAGGTTATATCCATCAGTACTTTTGTTATTTTCATATTTGGCTCTAGCTTAAATGTCACTAACCTTCTACTTGGAGAGGTCCCATCTGCAGGGAGTCTTGGCAGGCTTTTCCCAAACAAAGCATTGGGATCTTGTGCTGGCTCTTACTGGCTTGTTTGGGCTACCTGTCAGCTTTTAGGGTCTGAAGGTACTATAAGCTGTTTTGTTAGAGACAGGGTACAGAAAATCTTCTCGGAAAGTTTTTCTCAGTTCTAATGATTAAAAATGTGATTTGTTCTACTTCTTGTAAAAGTGGTGTAAGATGCCTTCAAGCCTGACTGTAGAAGCACATAAACATTTTGGTTGGAAAAGCCCTTTAAGATCATTGAGTCCAGCTATTAACCCAGCACTGCCAGATCACCACTAAAGCACAATCCCTCAACACCACATTTACATTGCTTTGAAATTCCTCCAGGCATGAGGACTCCAGCACTGCCCTGAGTAGCCTGGAACAGCCCCTGACAACCTTTGCATGGAAGAAATTGTTCCTTGTATCCAACCTAAACCTCCTCTGATACAACTTCAGGCTGTTTCCTCTTCTCCCAGGAAACAATCAAAAGGAGAAGAGACTGACTCCAACCTGGCTCCAGACTCTTTTCAGGGAGTTGTTGAGGGCAAGAAGGTCTCCCCTTGAGCCTCCTTTTCTCTGGGCTGAACAACCCCAGTTCCCTCATCTGCTTCTCATAAGATTCGTGCTCTGGACCCTTGACCAGCTTCATTAACCATCTCTGGACACATTCCAGCCTCTGTGTCCTTCTTGGGTTCAGTTTTGGGCCCCTCACTCCAGGATTTGAGTTGTGTTAAGTTCAGGGGGACGGCCCCTGCCTTAGGCCTGCTGCTCACACTGGTGCTGATGCTGTTTCTGTAGCTAAGTGTGTGAAGGACTCAGTCATCACATTTGCTGGAAGTCCTTTTAGTTGTGTGTATGAAAGAGGAGTTTATTTTAATATAATTCACCAAAATATTTAGGTATCAAAGGAATGTGCATCCTGTAAAGTTTCCTGTGGGTGGGTTTGTGCAGAGAGAAATTAAAATTGGTTCTAAAAAGTGGCTGTACCTGATAGAGTATTTGTCTGTGTTACGTCCATGCTGTGCATTAGGCCTCAATGTAAGACCTATTGGTTCCCTTACAGGACAAAATGGCACCCTCATATTAGAGCAATTGTTACTCCATATCTTACATTCCTCTCAGAGTGAATTCCATGTTTGCTTCTTTTAAAAATAACTTGTGATAATGAGGTTGCTGCAGGCTAAAATTGGGAAATTCCTCTGTTGGAATTGTTGGTCTTTATTGAAGCTATAAATTCAATCCTAGAGTGTGTTGTACTCGAGCAGGCTGAAGGCACATCTACCCAGTGTCCTGCCTCATAGGGACCTGTAAGAGATGTTTAGGGCTGCTAAGAGACAAAACAGTCAACCCAGGATGAGTATAGAGAAATATAATGGATTAGATGAGTATATAATTTTGCCATTATGGTGCTTAAGATGGATGCTCTGCTGGCCCAGATGTTCTACCTGAAATTTTCAGGACATAAACGTGTCCAAAAACGTAGGTAAAGAAGGCCAAGCTGACAACTTAAACATCCAGTGAGAAGCTTGGGTGGTAGGGAATTTAAAGTTTGGAGTCATTATGGAGTGTGTGTTCTTACTATGGAAAATATTTTGTGGATGCAGTTTTCTGTGAATATGGGATTTAGACGTAATTCAGAATAGCTCTAGATAAAACCTGAGTGTACTGTAAGAAGCACAAGACCATCACAAGCTATGTAACTTTGCAGCTCTTGGAGATGTTCATTCCTATGTGTTGTGTTTTGGGTAGTGAGGATTTATTTGAACTGATGACTGGGGTTAAAATTGCAGGTTTGAGCATAGGACTTAGAAGCTTTGGAAGTTTGTATGTTACTGCAGCTCCACAGCTGCACTGATATAACCTATTGCAGGATCACAGAATGGTGGAGGTTTAAAGGGACCTCTGGGGATTGCCTTGTCCAACCATCTTGCTAAAGCAGAGTACACCCAGAGCAGGGTACCCAGGATTGTGTCCAGGTAGGTTTGGAACCTCTCCAGAGAAGGAGAATCCACAGCCTCTCTGGGCAGCCCGTTTCAGGTCTCTGTCCCTCTGTTTCTCAAATGCAGAACACTCTGATGCAACTGTTCTGTTGCATCTTGCAGTGCTGAGGAAGGAAGCATGTGGGAGCAGACTCGGGGGAGAAAAATCCAGAATCTCTTTTGATAAGGTACACCACAGGTTTTGCATAATGGGAATGGACTGAAACCTCTCTGGCATGTGAGGATCACCCATGTGCAGCTGAAGCAGCATTAGAACAACTGCACAGCTTCCTGGACTGTTGCAGAGGAAGGATGTGCTGTTGACTCTGAAGAAGATTTATCACATGTGTCTAGGGACCAGGTCAGTGAAATAGATGTGAAAGTTACAGACTTTCCATATGTGCTGAAGATACCGTGAATCTCCAAGACAGCAGAGTGACTTATAATTACCACTTTCTGGAAGGGAAAAAAACCCCAATCATTTTACAGACCCAAATGAAAAGATGGAGGGGTGACATGGGTGCTGTGGACTTGCACTTCCTTAGATAAGAGCAACGTGACAGGGCAGAGTGGAATTTGTGTTTGCATCATTCAATTTGGCACTCGCTCACCAAATCGTTTCACCCGGTTGTAAACTGTGTGTTCCCTGTGGCTTGTTCTTATAAACTTTTCTGGCACAGCTGTTAGAGGCAGATTAAATGTCTGAACTGGATTGTGAAAAGGAATCATTTCTCTATGTTTAAACCTCTACCCCTCCACCTCGATCAGTCTTATGTTTTTTCCTTTGAACACTGCTCATTCGTCTTTGCCTTTGTCTGCTTCCAACTTGCCTCTGTGTGTGGCATAGCTTAAATTTTTATGAACAAGAATGTAAACACCAAATCTGCACAAGACTTGCAGAAGAGCTCCGGAGCTCCAGTGCATCATCTGTTTGTTATGTAATCTGATATAATGGAAGTGAAATAAAAAACAGATGTCAAGGCAGAGCAATTACAATTTTTTTATCTGTGAGTATTAGAGTAAATGGACTTTGTATTCCTTCCCCCCCCCCCTCCCCAAATACAGGGTTTTATTTGTTGGGGTGGGGAGGGTGGGTGGGAAAGTGCTGCAGGGGACTTCAGAGCTCTCAGCATGGCTTAAAGACTTTGTTATTCTGACCTTGTGTTCTTTCATGTAATTAAGATCTGTGTGCTGCTCCAGATCTGAGCAAGCGAATTTCCAATTGAAAATGCTCTGGACAAAACTGCCTAGTCCCTGTAGAACACCTCTGCAGGTCTGGCTGGCTTGGTTATACGGGCAAGCTGCAGACTTGCACTGAATTTATCATTCAAAGTGAAACTGGTTTGTTTAGCTAAAGTTTTGTAAGAAAATCCTATCAAAAGAGGCTGGGTGCAGACTGTGCTGCTGTGGATCCTTTAGCTGGAGAAACATCTGGGGGGAGAGCAGATGGGAGCTGCGGTTAGCTCATTTTCTCCAATTCGCTGTGTGACTAGGAGGATAAAAGGGAAAATGGATAATCATTGATCCTTTCTGTTGGGGAAATGGATTCCTCTACTGCTAGTTTATCCGTGAGGTTTATCTCTGCTGTCTTCCATTAAATAAGGCAGCCCCTTGTTTGAGAGAGGGAGAGGTATAGACATGTTCATATGCATCTTCACGAGTCAAGGCACATATATGATCTCACTGAGAGGTACCTGATTTAATTTTCCTCTTTCATTCTCTTGTTCTTTTAACCTCCTGGGTTTCTGCTTATTTCATTTTGGTTGTATGTGTCTTTGTTTTATTTTCTTCCCTTATGTATGGCTCTGTCTGATTCTGTTCAGGAACCAATAGTACCTTGCTGGTGGAGTTAGGGTTTGGGAGGAGGCCACAGGAGGTGCAATTTTTTGGTGGGAGCAGGATTCCAGCCACATCCTGCAGCTGGGTTTGGCACTGCTGAGTTCTGTCTCCCCTCGGTGTGCTGTTTCACTGATGGCTGAGTGTGCTATGGCTAAAACTCATGTTCCCCTGAATAAAAATCTTCCTGTTTGTGCCAACAGCTTATTTCTGGGTGGCTGCTGCATCACGTACCTTAGATGCTAAACAGTTCTTTACTTTCTGTGTCTCTGAGGAATAAGTTGCAAATCTTTCATGAAGCTGGTGTGTTCATTTATCTGTTAAGAACAGATAACTTCAAGAAACCCTTAAATCAGTTGTGTGTTCCAGCTGAAGGATATGCTAGCCATGAATTAAAGATTCTTGTTCCTTTTAAGCAGCAAGTTTCTTCCTTTAAAACCCAGCAAAGAATGAGGATAAGAGATCAGTGTGAATGCTTGCTGCCAGCCATTACAAATAGCATCCCCTCCATTCCAGATCTCCCCGTGAGGACCACCTGCAAAGGCTGGTGTTCATTATAGGTGGTTATTGCTCAGCTCTACTAACGAGTAATGAGTTTGGCAAGCTCGAGTGATGAGGGGTGGAAGCTCGTGTGGAAAATATTTGTGAACAAGCCACCCTTAAAAAAAAAATAGTGGATCCTTCCAGTCATGGAGAACCAGCAACAAGGGCTTTGTCTTGAGGCACAAGGATTTTGTGACTAGTGCTCTGAGAGATGCTGGAGGGTGGGTGAGCATGAGACTGCTACCGTGTGAAGTGGTGATGGGCCTTGCTAATGAGCAGTGTACCTGGGCTGCTATGGGAAGGACAGAGCGGGGGCTTCAGGACTTCGTGTAGCTTCAGTTCCAGGTACCCTGTATAACTACCCACTCAAGCTGTATCCTGTGTTGAATCTGTGCTGACCAAGGCTTGTATGGAATGTGGAAGGAAGCTGAAAACTTGAAAAACGAGGTATTCCTCATATGCTCCTCAAAAAAAGAGACAGAAAATCCTCTAAAAAAGTTCTGATGGGAATGGTGACTTGGCTGTTAAAAGGCATTTTGTTGTTTTCTCTTGTAATTTGGTTCTGATCTATTTAGATGCAACCTTGAAATACTGATTTGCAGTGTGGATTGCATGGTGACTCTGTATAGGTGGCCTTCTGTTCCCTTCCTTTGGCCAGTTGGCTCCAGCTATTGTCTCCAGTAAGGGTGAAGCTGATCCTTTCCTTTCTCCCTTTCTCCAAGGGAGAATTCATGTCTTCAAACTGAAGATTTAATCTTTGAAGACACTTTCTTCCCTCCCACATGAAGCATGCTGGTGGTGCTGAGTTAATGGTTGGACTTGATGATCTTGAAGATCTTTTCCAACCAAAATGATTCTATGATTTATATAAGAATTTCCAACTGCAGGGAAGCAGCACCTGAGAAGACCTTGAGATGGCAGTGAAGCCAAAGCTGAAGGCAGCTCTCTTGGTTGGAATCTCTTCTAAACAGAGGCTGTCAAGACCAGCCTGAGTGTCCAGGGTCACCACGTAGAATGTCCTCTTGAGTTAATGACAATGGCTGTTTGGCCAGCTCGCTTACACAGGCACCCTTCTGAAGGTGCTGATGATGATTTTCTCTCTATGCCGGTGCTCTGCAAGGAGAGAGTATCATGAAGCTCTGTGGCTTGTTCCTTGTAGGCACTTCTGGTGCCATTGAAACTGGACACTGCAGTCAGGGAGCTTAAAAGGCATGATGGGAATGTTGTCTGGGCTGTGCCTGTGGAGAGAAATGACTTTTCCAACCCAAGTCAGTGTTTGCTCAACTGATCTCTAACCCAAGGCTCTTCAACTGAGGAAAAAACTTCCTCCCTCCAGAATTCTTCTGTGGTCTTGGAGACCTGGGACTCCTGGTAGCTGGT
This sequence comes from Corythornis vintsioides, assembly GCA_025447755.1. Classification (NCBI taxonomy): domain Eukaryota; kingdom Metazoa; phylum Chordata; class Aves; order Coraciiformes; family Alcedinidae; genus Corythornis; species Corythornis vintsioides. Next base: position 13,550 of record JAOEGS010126882.1, read on the forward strand.
AAGGTAGCTTTCCTTAGAAGTAAAGACTGAGCCGAAGGTGGCATTCAGTAACTCGGCCTTCTCTCTAGCCTCGGTCACCAGGGCACCTACTTCATCCAGTAGCAGGCCCACATTGCCTCTTTTGCCTCCAATGTACTTGTAGAAGCTTTTCTTGCTGCCCTTGACCTCCCTTGCCAGCTTCATTTCAAGGGAGGCCTTAGCTTTCCTTGTTGCATCCCTGGATCCTTGGACAACCTCCCTGTATTCTTCCCAAGTGGCCTGGCCCTCCTTCCATGTTTTATATATTTCCTCCTTCTTCTTAAGTTTTACCAGTAGTTCCCTGCTCAACCATGCAGGTCTCCTAACTCTCTTACTAGATTTCCTGCTCTTTGGGATACACTGATCTTGACCCTGGAGGAAATGGCGTTTGAATATTAGCCAGCTTGCTTGGGCCCCTTGCCTTCCAGGACCCTGTCCCTTGGGACTTTTGCAAGCAGTTCCCTGAGAAGGCCAAAGTTGGCCTTTCTGAAGTCCAGGGGAACCTGAGAGCGCGGTGAGTTTTCTGGGGACAGAAGCAGTCGGCGGTGGCGGTAGCGAGGGGGTCACGTGGCGCCGGGAGCTGGTACTATCAAAACAGGAGCTCTGCCCAGTGTGACCTTCAGCGGGGCCGCCGCTGCGCTCTGTTATTTTTAACCCGTCTGGGTAAGTTTCCAATCCAGCCGCTGGTGCCAATCCGGGGCGTGCGCTTTCCCAAATCCTTATCTGCCGCTTTCTAGTGCGGTGCGGTGACGCGGCGGCCGGTTTTGGTGTTGGGTGTCGCTTCGCCTGCATGTCTGCCAGTGCCAGAGAGGAATAAACAAACTCTGCAGCTCTGCCCTACCGCTGTCAAGAGGATTTGGAAAGGTGTTTGTTGTGCTTGTCTGGGGTTTTTTGGTTGGTTGGTGTTTCTGTTTTTTTTTTTGTGTTTTTTGTGTTTTGGGGTTTTTTTGGGTTTTTTTTTTTTTTGTTGTTTGTTTTTTTTAAAGATGAGCTCTAATGAGAATATTTTGTTTGTCTTTAAAAGTACCTTAAGGTTTAAAAATAGTCGAAGGCTGTACTTTGATTAGGTTGCTGTGGCACTGACGTCAGCGTGTGACATTTATCTATGTACAGATTTGTCACCCTGTTGACTAAGGCTGTATTTACACAAATGGGGATATTTCTGTCCACCGGGAGGGAAACAAAGAACATCTCGGCTCAAGTTGTGTCCTTGCCCTTAGTAGTCTCGAAGTCTGGCTTTCCTTCCTACTGCTTGATTTTTATTTTGGGGTTATTTATGTGTTTGAAGATAGAGTTTTAGGTATTTATGTTGCCATGAAGGTCAGGCAGGAAGATGCTGGCTTGGTGGAGAGGGATGCTGGTAGAGTAATGCTGAGCTTCACTTGGTCTTGGAGAAATATAACAGAAGATATGAGCCTGTGTAGGTCCCTACTGGATGTCTTCATGAATAGATAGGCAATGGATATTCTACAAATAGGAACTGCAGAAAATATGTCCTGCACGTGTGAAATACAGATGAAAAGCAGCAAGCAATTTCAGATCAGCACAGTTCTGATTGTAGCAACTGTATTTCTTTGCTATTTATCATTTTTGTGTCTTTATTCAGAGTAGTTGCTGTAATTCACACTGATTTTTATTTATTTTCTTTCAGCTTTAATTATTGCAAAGTAAAAAAAAAATCTTTTTATAGGGGGCCTAACATAAAGCTATTAATCTGTCAAATACCACTTGGATGTTCAGCTGCTGGTTCTTCTCGGAGCCTTTCTCTTCTCCTCAAGACAACTCTTGAGTGTTTCCCTGGCCCCACAACATACAGTTTGTAGCAGTAAAATCACTAAATAGTTTTCTTTAAGCACTGCTACCTAAAATGAGGTTTCTGCAGCATATGGTTTTCTGGAAGTAATTTTTTTGGATACACATATGCAGTTGAAATGAAAAGGCAGAGAAGCAATACTTTTCAGTTAGTATGTGTATTGCTAGTGTAACTGCTATGTAGCCATGTAGAACTTGGCTCTGGCTTTCTCCTGCTGCTGCATGAGGGAACTATGTGAAGAAGGACAGTGGGACCTCATTCCCCAGCAGTTAAGTGTGATCTGCAGCAGAAGGGCTCTGACTCATGGGTGGAGGTTATTCTGGTGAGACAAGAGGGGCTGGTGCTCTGGCTGCACGCCCCAGATTTGCTGTGAGTGCAGCCTGAGGCAGCCCTGGAGCAGCTGCAGCTCAGCCTGACCTTCTGCAAAGTAAAATGGTTTATGCTGGTTTATGTTTTTTGGATTTCGGGCTGTCAACTGCAGTGGCAAGGGGACAGATCCCTCTGTGGAACAAGGCACTGCAGTTGGTTGGGGCTGGTACCATTTTGGATGTTTTTGCCTTGTGGTAAAGCCCCAGTATTTACTCTAGAGTTCTTGTAATTATCTGGAAAACAAGGTGCTCCTGCAGTGGGTTGGTCCTCTTCAGGTGGAAAAGTTTGGATCACATCTATGATGGATCCCAGAATACCAATGTAGCAGGTCAAACTAAATGGACAATGATGTCTTAATTAATCTATTTATATTCCATTTTCTGTTTCATTACCTTTCTTTGATTAGAAAGACACATTCTTGGTGCTGCAGTCCTTTTTGGAATAATTTTAAACAAAGGGTAGGGGAATAATTAAGAGATGGGGTAGACACGTAAAGAAATGAAGGTATGGTGATGGTTTGGATGTTTGGTTTTAAGTTTTAAATCTAATTTTGAAATGTTTTAAATCTAAAATCTTCTAGCATACTTGTCTTTCCTTCTGGGGAGCCTCTAAGAATCTTGCAGAGCTCGATATGGCCTTTTAGCAGAGTGGGTTCTTGATTTTTGTTTAGGGTTTTTGCTTTGGTTTGTTATTATTTATTTTTCTTTTGAAAATGCACAAACCTTTCTAAGAAAAGCTTAATATATATGATATCTCTTTATCATACAAGATTGAAACTTCTGTGCAGTAAGAGTAGGCTTAAACTTATGGAAAAAACACTATAAAAGTGTTATATACATTTATATACAAAGTGCTTTATATACATGCATTTGTTAAAAAATTCAAGGAAACTCAAAGAGTTTGTTGTTTTGTTTTGTTTTTTTAAAAGTATCATTGAATCCACTCCTAGAGTAACGAGGATGTAATTTTTTTATCTGCTTTTGTGGATCTTGGTCTTCAAGGGGGATTTGTAGCTGGACTAAGGAAAAAAGTTGCAAGGGGAACTGTTTTGTGGCTGGCTACGAAAGGAGCTGTTCACTCAAACTGCTGATCCAAGGGAGGCAATTTCTTAAAGCCACTGTCTCTGGATGGTACTTTGGGACTGTCAGGTTCTGCCTACTCAGACTTGAAGGAGAGGATTAATTTTTTTGCAGTAGTCGCTCTCCAGCTTTGGCTGTCAGTCTCTTGCCCTCTTCTGGACAGCCTCAGAGGAAAGCTCACGTCTGCAGGCAGCAGATGAGAGAACCCGTGGGTAGAAGCTTTCCCTGTGTGTGTGTAATTGAAAAGAGGCATTATCTGTGTAATGCCATCTGAAGATGGCATTATCTGCACTCACAGATGTGACCTTTGCATACGTGTGTGTGAGCTGTGCTGGGGAAGCAGGTAGATACCGGCGGCGGTGAGTCTCAGAGACACTCATTGTTCTGCTTGTCATCTCTGTCTAACTTTTAATTTACCTTCAGTGCTGAGATGATAATAAAGGAAACCCCTTAGAAATGGACTTGGTTAAAAGCTGATAGCAATTTATCATCCTGTTACGGGGCTGGGGCCATCTCGTTTTCAGCTGAAATGTGGTGTTAAATCGGTGAATCTTTTTAGGCCTACAAGGGAGGAGGGTAGAGCAAGAAGGCAAGAAATTTGTTGCCATCTTCTGAAGCTGTGAAATTAATATGCTAAATCTGTGACCAAGTGCCTACCCCTTAGGACTGATACAGTTAATGACACTGTATTTTTCATAGCTTTTACCTGGCCCTCATCCTTTGGCAGGAGGGAAAGGCCTGCTCTCTGATGTCCTCTAGACGGAGCCTGGTGGTACAGGAGTAAATTCTGATGCTAGTTTTGAACAGTGTGTAATGTGCTTGTGGACTCTTCCCCCTAACTTTCCTAACAGATGAAAGCTGCTGAGTAAAATGCCATTATCTGCTGCTAACGCTTATGTGTTTGCAGTACACAAAGCTGGCCAGGGCAGTGGTAGTGTCCCCATCCCTGGAGGGGTTTCAAAGCTGTGTAGCTGTGGTGCTGAGGGACATTGTTTAGTGGTGACCTGTCAGTGCTAGCTCAAAGGTTGGACTTGACAATCTTGAAGGTCCTTTCCAACCAAAGTGATTGTATGATTCTGTCTTTAACTAGAGCAGGTTGTTCAGAGACCTGTCCAACCATGCCTGGAATCTTGCCAGGGATGGGACATTGTCCACCTCTCTAGGCAACCTGGACCAATGTCTCACCATCCCTAGCATAAAAAAATTAATCCTCCTCTCTAGTCTAAATCTCTCTTCTTTTAGTTTCAAACCATCACCCCTTGTCCTGTCACAACAGGCCCTGCTAAAAAGATTGTCCCCGTCTTTCTGATAAGGTCTCTCCAAAGAATTTTCTTCCCCAGGCTGAACAACCCCATCTCTCTTGGCCTGCCCTCACAGCAGAGGGGTTCCAGCCCTCAGATCATTACTGTGGCCTCCTCTGGCCCCACTCCAATAGGTCCCTACCTTTCCTGTGCTGAGGTCTCCAGAGCTGGACCCAGCACTGAAGGGAAGGTCTCACTAGATAAGTCAGTATGACACCATTTGGGGGCATTAGGCAGATTAGCACAGTGATCTAAATCCTGCTGAAGAAGGGTTTGGGGCTGCACATGTCTGTTAAGGGTATGGTGCTTCATGTACCACACACCTTTCACCTAAAGATTGTTGTGTTTAGTTGCTGGGCACAGCATGGGATGGGCTTGCACAAGGTGGGGCTGTAGTCTGTGTATTGGAGATCCATGGCACATGTGGAATAGGATGAGTTTTGGACTGGGTTTTATGCTGAGAGTATACGTTGGAGAGATAAGGGGTAAATAGCATGGGACATTCTACTGTGCATTTTGAGAAATGAGGTAGTATCATCTTGGAGCAGTGCTGGTTTAGGCTTTTGTACTGTTTTGCATCTCATGTTTTTTTCCTTAGAGTTATGATGTATTGCCTGTGTGCACAAGCCTTGCATTTATAAATTTCTTACTCTGAGCATTCATGGAGTGCAGATGTTCATAAACCAGATATTCATGTCTTGAAAACTCCACTCGCCTGTGGTGAATGGGAAGCTTTCCCAGGTAAGCTCGAGCTCACTGTAGTCAGTTCCTAAATAAATGAACCTTTCATCATTTACGGGAGCAGGGGGGAACCACCACCTTGCTGTGATGGATGCAGAGAGAGCCTTCCAGGAGCAGACACAGTGTAGGTGAAAGCAGAGCTGTCTTGGCTGCTGCTGAGCTCAGGGCCTTCAGCAGCAGGGAGCTCCCTGCAGCAGCAATTCAGGGCAGGTACCAGGAAAAGGATGTGGAATATAAAAATGTGTTTATATTAGGTTGTGATCAGCAGCAGAGAAGGAATCTTGTGAAGTTCAATAGAGGCAGATCTAAGGTCCTGCACCTGAGGAAGAATAACCCCAATCACCAATACAGGTGAGGGGTTGGCTGGTTAGAAAGCAGCTTCACAGAGAAGTACCTCAGTCCTGGGGGGCAACAAGTTCACCATGAGCCAGCAATGTGCGCCCATGACCAAGCAGGTCAGTGGTCTCCAGGGATGTATGAAGTGTGGCCACCGGTTTGAGGGAGGTTCTCCTCCTTCCCTACACTGCCCTAGTGAGTCTGCATCTGGAGTATTGGGTTCAGTTCTGGGCTCCCCAGTTCAAGACAGAGAAGAAACTACTGAAGGGACTCCAGCAGAGGCTACAAAGATGCTGAGGGGACTGAAGCATCTCTGTGCTGACAAAAGGCAGAGAGACCTGGGGCTGTTTAGCCTGGAGAAGAGAAGACAGAGAAGATGTGATCAATGCTCATCAATAATTAAAGGGTGAGGGTCAAGAGGATGGGGACAGACTCTTGTTAGTGGTGCCCAGTGGACAGGAGGCAGTGGGCACAAACTGGAACCAAGGAAATCCCATCTGAACATGAGGCAAAACTTCTTTGCTTTGAGGGTGCCAGAGCCTGGCCCAGGCTGCCCAGAGAGGTTGTGGAGTCTCCTTCTCTGGAGAGATTCCAGACCTGCCTGGACAATGTGATCCTGGGCAGCATGCTCTGGGTGACCCTGCTGGAGCAGAGGGGTCGATTGGGATGATCTCCAGAGGTCCCTTCTGTACATACACCTTTCTGTGTATCTGTGCAAGATGTTTGGCAAATACAAGGGTCTGTCTGAATTGAAGCAGTATAGATGGCTAGGGGTGTTTTCCTGATAACTACTGATGTTAAATATGCTTATATATACAAAATGCAGATTGGGTATGCATATATGGACACATACACAAATACAGATCTCTTCTGCAGTCACAAGCACCTTGTCCCTGTGCCCCTTTTACCCAGAAGAAGACAGCAGCTGGGAGCAATGTGCAGGAACAGCACCATTAAACAGAATTACTCCTTACTCAGAGCTGTTTTACATGCAGTCAGCTGGGGCTAAATTGAGTTTGCTCCTTTTAAAAATACAAGAGGGAAGAAAAACCCTCCTGGACACTTATTCAGGTACAGGCTGTGAAAAAGGTGAATGACTTCTCACCCCTGGAGGTTGTAACAAAATGTCTGTGACTGCACACTGTGACTCAGTGTTGTGACAATGTTGTGTTAGCTTGAAGGTGGAAGGTTTTATGGCTCTTTGGGAATCATAGAATCATTTTGATTGGAGAAGACCTTTGAGGTAATCAAGTCCAGCTGTTAACCCAGCACTGCCAAATCCACCAATATATGGTGTCCTCCACCTCATCTATGTGCCCTTTAAATACTGTCAGGGATGGGAACTCCACCACTGCCCTGGGCAGCCTGGGACAGGCCTGACATCCTTTGCAGGGAAGAAATTGTTCCTTGTATCTAACCTCTCCTGGTGCAACTTGAGGTCATTTCTTCTTGTCTTATCAGTTCTTCCTTGGGAGAAGAGACCAACCCTCATGTGGCTCCAACCTCCTTTCAGGGAGCTGTCAATAGCAAGGTGTCCTCCAAGCTTCCTTTTCTCTAGGCTGAACAACCCCAGGTCCCGCAGCTGCTTCTCACAAGAGTTGTGCTCTAGACCCTTCACCAGCTTAGTTGCCCTTCTCTGCACATGCTCCAGCCCCTCAATGTCCTTCTTGGAGTGACAGGCCCAAAACTGAAGGCAGGATTTGAGGGGCAGCCTCCCCAGTGCCAAGTATAGTGGGACACTCCCTGCCCTAGTCCTGCTGGCCACACTAGTGCTGATACAAATCAGGATTCTGGTGGCCTTCTTGGCCACCTGAGCACATGCTGGCTCATCATCAGCTGGCAGTGGGTTGACACCCCAAGGTCCTTTACCCCCCAGCAGCTTTCCAGCTTCTCCTTGCCAAGGCAATTTTCAGGCTGAGAGGGTATAACAAGGGATATCTTGGTATTTCTGTTCCACTAGACCTGCTGTTTTAGTGCTGGCTGCTCAGTTAAGCTCCTCTAGGTTTTTAAGCAATTGCTTAGTTGAGAACTTTGTGAGCTCTGAAAGACATGGGGGGAGTGAAGATGCATTCCTGACAAATGCAACACCTTAGTTTAAGTGTCATTTAAACTGATGAATAACCTCAAGCGTTTATGGGGGACTATAACCTTCTATGCTCCCGTTTATACCCATTGTTCCTTGTCCTCTTGCTTGGGCATTACAAATAGAGATTGGCTCCTTCCATTTGACACACACCCTTCAGATATTTGTAGGCATTAATAAGGTCCCCTCTAAGTCTTTAAGACTAAACAGACCTAGTTCCCCCAGTCTTTCTTCATAAAGATGATAAAGGTGGTGTTTGTTGCTGTCAGCTTGGCAGTGTGTTCTGCACCTCTTCTGCAGTCCCAAAAAGCAGTGTTGAGCTCTCTGAGCTGAACCAGGGGAGGGGGGCTATTCCTGTGGAATCACCCCACGCTCTTGGCTTCAGTTGCGACAGCTAGAGACCGTATTGCTCAACAGGCAGCTCTGTAGGTAAGCATCGATTTTGCAATGCACAGTTATCAAAATTAAATCATTCAAAGGAAAACAAAGGCTTGGTGTTGGTTTTTCCTCTCTTCTCCAGTGGCTTACCCTGTGGATGAAAGTGTTAGGACCCCAAGCTCTGAATGTACACTAAGTATTTCCCAGCCTTGGTTCTATTCTCCAAATTGTCATTAAATTTTAAAATAGAGAAGTGATAAGGGAGTTCTGGGGGGGGGGGACACACACACTCCTTATACCACAGAGTCAAAGTGCAGCTTTTGGGCCCAACTCTGGAAATCTGATTAACCAAAAAGAGATGATGAGGTGTGCCCTGGTTAATGGATGCCAGATAAAACAAAGCCTTCACACGTATGGTGAACAGCTTGATTGTTTCTTCTCTGCCTGTTTATAGCAGCTTCCCAGCCATCATTTGCTCTGATATAATCCCTGGGGAGTGCTGCAGGGTAGCAGCAGCAGAGGCTAAAGAGGAAGAGGTGGAGGAATGGAGGAGTTGTCTCTTCAGCCCTGTGTCTGCTCCTTGTGTCAGGATGGCAGTGGTGGTGAAGGCAGCTGACAGCCCTCTATCAAGCTTAGGGTGATAAATAGGTGCAAGAATACTCCCCCCCCCCCCCTTTTTTTCTCCCCCAAGTGGTTTAGGAGGAACAGGGATGGTCTGTGTGTCATTTTTGTTTGGGGACTGTTGCTGATAGCAAAGGCAGATGAAGCTTCTGCTCTATGCACATGTCTTTTGGCCCTAAACATGAGCGGTGGCTGTAGCGAGTTGTTTATCTCATACCTTTGACCACCTCACCCTCTGATCTCTGCCCAGTCACCGTCTCTTTCTGGTGTTTGAACCTGAGCAGGGTGGTCCCCAGAACAAAGCTGTCTCTCACACAGGGTGGTTCATTTCTCACTGCTGGTGGGGGTTTCCCCAGGCTCGAGAAGGGAAGCTCTCCCCTGGCCTTGGTGAGGGAGGGGTGCTGTGCGAGGCCGCCTCAGGCAGGCGGTTCCAGCCCCGCAGCGCGACATGTTACAGGCCTGCAGTGCTGGGAGGGGAGAGGCAGCAGCACTGCACACGTGGCGATTGCTTCCAGGGCAAGAAACAGCCACATCTGCCTTGTGGACATGCTGACAGGTAAGGACCAATTAATTTACAGAAAGTAGAATTAATAGCTTTAAAAGAGATTGGACTGTATTTTTATAGACTGGAAGAATGGCTTGGGTTGGAAGTGACCCTAAAGATTATCTAGTTCTAAACCCCTCTGCCATGGGTGGGGACATTTCCCACCACACCAAGTTGTTCAAAGCCCCATCCAACCTGGTCTTGAACACATCCAGGCATGGAACATCCACAGCTTCCCTGGACAGCCTGTGCCAGTGTCTCGACAGTCTCAGTGTAAAGAACTTCTTCCTAATTTCCAATTTAAATCTCCCCTCTCCCAGTTTGAATCCCTTGTTCCTATCACTACAAGGCCTTGCAAAAAGTCCCTCCCCAGCTTTCTTACAGGCTCCCTTCAGATACTGGAATTCTGCAATAAGTTCTCCCCAGAACCTTCTCTTCTTCAGGCTGAACAACCCCAAAGCTCTCAGCCTGGCCTCACAGCAGAGGTGTTCCAGCCTTCTGATCATCTTTGTGGCCTCCTCTGGCCTCGCTGCAACAGCTCTATGTTGTTCTGGTGTTGGGAGCTCTAGAGCTGGACGCAGTACTGCAAGTTGGATCTCACAAGTGCAAAAACAATGTGTATGCCAAGTTTTCTATCAAAATACTCAAAAAGCCTAGTGCAGATAAGCTTAAACAAGGATTGATAGTGAGTGAAACTGAGAAAGGTGGCTATTTATTTTATTATTTTTTTTTTTTTAAATAACAGAAGAATAGCATAGAAAGGGATGACTGCTGCTTCTGTCCCTGCCTGCAGCTGCTGTCAAAGGCTCTGCAGCTGCATTTTCTGCCTATCTTTTCAAAACTCACCTAGAGTCCCCAAGGTGAAGACCTCACAGCTGCCAATGGTTCTGCTGTCTGATAGCAGCTGCTGTAGTCAGAGGTGCATTTAGTTTTTATTTATTTATTTGGATCTTGTTTGATTCCAGTGGAGTGGAAATCAGCAAGAAACAACTGTGTGTAGAGTTGGCACCGTGTAGATGGGCGCTAGTAAGAAGGAGCCGCTCGCTTGGCTGCAGCAGCACCTGCACCTTGAACTGCCCTTGCTGGAAAGAGCCGTGGTACCCAGCAGCAGCCTCCTCCAGGAGAGCCAGCTCGAGAGCCTTCATCTTCTCCTGGTGCAAGGAGGGACGTGGCAAACTGCTCTTTTGAGAGGAGTTCCCACAGTGGTGAAAGTAGGTGCCGTGAGAGTCTCATTACTCCTGCTTAATTTCTGGAGGCTTGAGAAGTGCCTCTTCCTTCCCTTGCACTCTGCTGTAACTGAATTTCATCCAGACAATGACAATTCCTCTTTATTTCTTACCCTAATTGCCAAATTTCTATTCAAGCAACACACACAATTTCTCTGCCAGAGCTCTTCTGGGACTCTTGTAGCATCTCCTATTTGTAGCATGCCTAGAAAATACCCTCCCATTTTATGTTAGATGTTCAGAGTTGGTGACTGAGTTGCGATTGAAGCCGCGTGCTGTCAGGACCACAGCTGAGGTCGGGTCTGGAGATAAGGTTCTGCACGGCGGTCACAGAACTCGCTGGAAGTGTTTGGTATGGTTTCAGTCATCCTCCTTGACAAATGTGCTAAAAATAAACAAATGGCTACCAGAGTTTCAGCTGCACAAAGCAGGGAGGAGTTGGAGGCATTGCAGCCTTGAGCCACGGCTTTTCCGACGGTCCCTGACTATCAGTTGCTTCGTCCTGTTTTCCCCCCATTGCCTAGTAACTCATTACACAGACAGGACCTTTCTCTTGGTTCTGGATTGCACTGTGAGCCACCCTTCCACATGAAGCTTTTTTGAGCCAGATGAAGACAATGATGTCAGGGTCTCTGACACCATGTCAGGGACTTTGCTTTTGCTGACTTCCTGTAAATTAGAATGTTTTTCTTTATCATAAAAAGGCTTTGGGAAGCTGGAGTGTGAGCATTCCAGTTGGAGTTGGACTGTGGAGCCCTTGGAGGGTTTTGCTGAGCTGTAGGAGCAGTTGCTTGGGTAACTTCCTTCCGCAGCAGGACTCTGGTGACAGAGCAAAACTAAGTTTTCTTACTTAGCCATAATTTCTTATTCCTTCCTCTATTCCTTCTCCTTTCCATTTTTAAAGCAGAAGCTCTCTGATGTTAGACAGAAGGGCTCAAGCAAAATCTTTTAAGATTTTGTTTGTTTGTGGTTTCTTTTTTTCCCTTCCAAATTGTTGAATGTTTTTGAATGTAATTCTCATTTTAAATCTCTTAAACAAAACAAAAAAACAACCCGTACTTCTGCTTCTCATTGGGTGATTTCAAATTGCCCATGTGTGGCTCTTCTGGGGGTGTGAGCACAGTTCCTTGTGCCGGTGCCTTTTCATCTTGTCGCTGTTGTAAGATATCTAACGTGGCAATAAATTACCTAGGGCTGCCCTTGCTGCTTAACCAGTTCTTGCCACCTCTTAACGTTAATTATGGTGGTGGTGGAACACCCTAAGGAAGATCTGCACTCTAAGTATACTTCTCATACTTGTGTAGCACACATTGACTTTAGTTTTTAAATGTGCCCGTTATTCACAAGTGGTAAAGCTGTAAGAGCCTTCCTGGGCATGCTGAACAAGTGTCAATAAAGCCTCCAACCACATAACTTGCAAGATGCTGTAATTTTATTTATTTATTTAACATTCAAGACCTGTACAAAAAAACCAGCCAGGTATGTGGGAGGGTCTTACCGCACAGGATTTCAAAAGAAGAAAATCTCTGGTGGAAAAGGGACCCTTTCTAAATAAACAAGGGAACTTTTTTTCCCCACAGTTGTAAACTGGCCTTGTTGCCACAAGCTGATGACTCACAGTGAGCTGTTTAACTGCCTTTGGTGTTGAACGGTACTTCTAGAGATTGATTTATTTCTTTATTAAGCATACAAAGAAGCTCTCCTACAAGTACCAGGATGGTAGTCTTGTCTGGGGGATGGTGTTGAGGGAACTGGAAAGTGTAGCCCAAATAGAATTTCCCAAGAGAGCTATTTTTGACTTCTATTCTTCAACAGTGTTAAACGCTTTTGAGGTAAGCTTTCCAAAAAAGCAATTTCAGACTAAACCATTTATTTATGTATTTTATATATATACATTTACTATTCAGTAGGCATTAAAAAAAAAAATAAAGATTTAAAAAAAATGAAACTGTTCTA